>JANHFZ010020986.1:0-17805 GCA_027560215.1 Halcyon smyrnensis | reverse complement strand
ACAGTGAGGGTGACAGAGCCTGGAACGGGCTGCCCAGGGGGGTTGTGGAGTCTCCTTCTCTGGAGACGTTCAAACCCCCCCTGGACACGTTCCTGTGTGACCTGCTGTAGGTGACCCTGCTCTGGCAGGGGGATTGGACTAGATGAACTTTCTAGGTCCCTTCCAACCCCTAACATATGATTCTACGATTCAGTCCCAAAAAAATATCTGTATTGACTGCAAAAAGCACATGCTACCAAAACCTTTCTTCCAGTTCAAACTGCAAGCAAGCAAGCTGCTGTGTGCTCCTGACCTAAACCACCCGCTCAGGAACATGTATGTTCAGCCCTGGGAGATCAGCATGCAGCTGATATTCCCTTCTCTGGAGAGGCCCCGTGCTACAGAAGGCAGTTGTGGGGAAGGCTACTGCTGAGGCACAGATCAGCCCATGACTAGTTCTCCTTGGATGCACAGCTCCTTTCCAACTCCCACACAACTGCACCAGCCTTGTGCACACATGCTAGTCGCCTGAACTGTGGGTGGGAGATGCATCTGGCACCAGCTCTATGCAAACCTTATAAGGCTTATTTCTCAAGAGCACTGAAGTCATCATGGGCCTTTCCCCAGGCTTCTCCAAGCTTGTGACCAGACCTACGTTCCTTCATTTTAGAGGACATCTGAACTGCACTGAGTATTTTCAGGCAAGCGTCGAGTCATCAGGCTGCTGAAAGACCAGGAGAGTGACCTGCTCCACAGCTTTTTCCACAAGCTCTCAAGGCAGATCTCCCTCATGGCACTCAGCATTCATTTTCTCCTCATTGACTCTAGGACAAATCAGACAAACTAACCACAAATAATAATCCTAGGCTGGAAATTAGAAGAACTTTTCTAACCACTGAACTAGCAAAGTACTGGAACAGCTTTCCGACAAGCAGAACCACAAGGTCACAACGGTACCAGCTGTATCATTTAGAAGGGAGACATTCACCTCCCAGCAGCAAGTTCTGACTGCCCGTGAGGACCTTTTTAGGGCTGCTGACACCCGAAGCACCACTGCACTGCTCTGGGGCAGGCAGGCAACCTCCCCACAGCAGGAACCCAGTTCCACCCTAGCCTGAGCCCTTCCTGCCAGGACAGCTCAGTGTTGTGCATCCCACAGCCAATGGAAGAAAATTGGAGGAGAGAAATACTGTTTTTCTGAGCTCCTGGTGCTTGGAAATACCAGTGGCTGGGAATCTGCCAGCTGGCAATGAAGCCAGTGCTGGAGCTGGTATCAGAGTGGAAAGGCCACTTAAGGGATGATGCTCAAGTCAATAGATTATGCTTCTCTCTCCCTCCCCAGCTTTCTCATCCACGTGATTCTGCACTTGAACTTTTCAGCAGCTATACTTAATATTCAAAACAAAACCACACACGGAACCAGATTTATTTTTATGCTCCTTTAGTGTGTAGGCAGAATGTGAACTGGTCCTAAAGAAACAAGTTCAGGCAAAACACTCATCTTCTCCTTTTCCAAAACTTATATTCAACCAGACTCTTCACTGACACAGAAATGTCTCTCTCTTTGGCATAAAGGTAACTGGCACACAAAAGGCAAAACAGCAGGATGCCACAAAAATGCAGATACAGAACTGTGTTTTTCACTTTGTTGTATTTGGTTCCCGTTCCTCAGTGCCACCACTCAAGGACAGGCTGGCAGGCTGGTGATCGCTGGGCTGCCAGTGGAAGCTGTGACTGCCACCAGCCTAGCCCCGCTCAGGCGCTGTGGTCAGCGAGAGCCCTGACCTGCCTCTGCTCTAAGCTCTTCCTCCCTCGGGAGGCAGCCCTTCATCCCTGAGAGTAACATACACACCCTGCTCTGGTTGCTGGTCATCCCATGAAGCACAATTAGGATGAGAATCAAAGGATAGGCAGGGAGCTCATTAAAGGTGAAATCTGGAGAAAGGAGAAGTATCAGAACATCTTTTCCAGAGGCATTCAAGCACCTTGCTGTTGACCCACGGAGGGGCTTAGGAAACAGCAGCTATGCTGGTATCAGAGCAGCTTCAGGAAACTAGGTCACTGGTTTTCCTGGTGATTAATTCCAGGGTAAGATACTGATCTGGTTCAGGCAGAGTTTAGAACATCCCCGCTTACACAATCCAACGTAGCGGACAGGAAAGGCACTTCTGCAAGCCAGCATCTTTGCTTCAAACAGTAACACTGCATCACAGAAACATACTATTTCCTGCTCACAAAAAGGGCTGATGGGTAAATTCTGCTATTCACACGTAGCAAGGCTCTCAGCTCTGCAGAGTTTCCTAGTGAACCTGAGGGTAAAACCAAAAACTCATTTTCAGTTTGCTGTCCCCGAAGAAACAACTTACCAGAAGCTGCTGCCATTTTCGCCACACGAACGCGGCAGGGAGCTTCCCCGCAGCAAAGGAGGGCTGCACAGAGCTCTCCTCGGGAGGCACAGTACCCCTTGCATCACTCTGCATGGTGGCAGCACAGGAGAACCAGAGTTAGAGCAGGTTTTGCTCTGTCCGCTCAGGCACCCTTAGGCCTCACGCAGAACAGCCGAGACGCGCTAGCTCTGATCTCCTCAATACTACTGCTGGTGATGCAGTTTCCTCTGGCCAGGGAGGTCAGGGATATTTTTTGGCCAAGAACCTTCATGACCTAACAGCATTAGAGACAAACCTTTTTCAGCTATTCGTCTGCATTCTTGGGGCATGAGGACATGAAGAAGGGGAAGCACTGAACTGTGTAAAGCTATGAAGGAAAGAGAGACATTCCATGCTACAAAGCTAGTCAAGTTAGCATCTCATTTATATTCTGGGATATAAACATAACTTCTCTTCCATATGCGATGAAGATTCCCATACATAATTTTTCAAGCCCACCACTGCAGAAACCTGCCCAGTCACCCCACAACCTTTGAGCATTTTTAGAGGGTAACCACTTTTTACTATACATGTCAACCTTCAGCCATTTATTGGTATTTCTCCTCCTCCTGCTCACTTCTTACATCTGCCTTTTTTTCCAGTCAAAAAGGGACCTTTGTTATTGCTTACACACACGTAGCTCATGCCTGTAGAAAGACCAAGAAATCTGGCTTCAATCACTAACTGGTGCTTGTAGACAACACTGGAATATGAATAAAGGTAATAAAAGTCAGCCAATGGAAAAGACATCTGAGGAGACCGTGGACTCGTTAGTGAACAGCATGGCATGGATGAGGAAGGTAGGTATAGAGAAAAAATGCAAGGAAAAGGAGGAGATGAGGTAGGAAGGTTCTATGCCACCCAAATTCGTACCAATAGGAATGGGAGAGATGGGGTTAGACAGACAGGCCGGCCTGTCTCCGAGCTAAAATCCCCAGCATTCCCCGAAAGAAAATACGAGTGCATTTCGCTGTTATTCATGCATTCTTTAGAAACCTCCAGAGACCACTCCTCAAACTGGAACGATAAAGCAAAATGTCAAGACAATAAATGGGGCATTGAATCTCTGCCATTTGTTAGAGGAAGGCCTTTTCTGACTTGAAGGCAGTACCTTATTCTCCCTTTATAAACAGCAAAGTGATGCAGAGTAAGCACTGTCTTTCAGAGTGACCTAAAAGACAAGCGAGGCAGCCCAGCATTAGGTGGCTGTTTCAGCTACTTCCAGAAACTTCAACATCAAATCTATGCTGCTACATGTGTATCTTGGCATTTCCTGCCATCTATTCCACAGTGTTGTAACAGGTACATTGTTAGAGGTACTGAGAAATAGCAGGAATCCAATTTATTTTTTTATAATCTCCAGAAATTAATCCCACTTCTGCCTGTGCTCCCAAACTCCTCATATAATCCAAGAAAGCTGGAACTGTTGCAATACATCAGCAGTGACACAGTTCATGTTTCGTTCTCCTTTACAGTGTAAGCACTTAAAGCCAAAGGCAGACCTGTCCTCTCCTCTCTTTGAACAGGAGAAATTCACTGTGACTGTTTATCTACACACTTCGCTTTGCTTGAAACTGTAAATTTCATTTCTGGAAGAAAAAAATGAAAGTGATAAAGCAAGTACCTTGTTAAACTATCAGTATCAGAGAGGTATCTCTGTGGCTGGAGGACTCAAAGCCCCAGCTCCATCTCTGGCATATTAGGCAACTCCAGTTACACCAGTAATTTTATTTTCCTCCATTTTGTTTTCTTAATCGACAAAATGGAGATACTGGCTAAAGTCATTCAAGGACATGACAATATTCACTGTTTCCTTCTTTGCTTTTATCTCATGTTTGAATGAAACCAAAAAAATCTCGTGTTGCACAATAAGCCAGTTGTACATTTTCCCATAAAAAGCAGTTGCTGGTTTGTTTCTGCTTCAGCTGGGGCTCCAGCCCGCTCGGACTACCAACATCAAATTAATTCCACAAAAATTCAGCACCATCAAAAATAGAGTATTTTAATCAGGCTTTTGTAAATCAAAAGCTTTCCATTAGCTCTAGTAACATCTCCAGTCAGCTTTGCAAAGCACTCTGGAGAACCACGATGAAAAGCACTGCATTGGAGCTCGGTGTTATCACTCACACAGATATGACCTTACAACTTCAAAATACACACAAGAAATGTCTTTATGCCTCTGCTGACTCAAACGCTGCTCCAAGTCATAGGATATTCCTCAAGGAAGAATTTCAAAGCATTTAACAATAACTTTGCAACACCTTTGAAAAATAAGTAGTGGCACAAATTGCTTCACTATTGCCGAAATACAGCTGTCTCTGGAGCAAAGCACAGTACTCCCTGAACTGTACAGAGCCACGGAACTAGAGAGGCCACAAAGGAAAAAAAAATATTTTACTCATTTAGAGCAAGAGGGGAAGTTTGCGGAAGAAAAAGTGCAGTTAACCAAACCCAAATCTAAATGGCATGCTGTGCTTGATGCCAAACTGATCAGAAATAACCCGTGTTTCCAAGCTGGGTAATCTTCCACGGAGGAGGCAAAAGCAAGTCTCTGTAGGGCTTGGTAGGGGCAGGAGGGAGGCTTTCCCTGGTTGGATTTACTGGCTAACTTAATCTGTACTGTTTGATTGTTTAATAGCGTTGGAGGCCTGCTCTTGTGTTATCTTTAGATGACACTTTAATGTTGCAGGGCAGTCATTATTACATTCTTGTGAGCTCAGTGTGCCTAGAATGACTGCTGCAATCTCAGAGATGCAATAACTCCGCAGGCAGACAGGCACAAGAGTTAAGCCACTTTAAGTCCAGCACCTGATCCACATCTCTGAAAACTCCAGCAGGACTGTGCCCTCAGCTCTGTGCTGGACCACTGAGACAGGTCTCATCTCTTCAGGGGATGGAGGCCATATACTAAATCATGAACCCAAACATGCTCTTGGGAGGTCTCCTACCCACATACTGAGCCTTTCCCACTACTGTTCAGCTGCTTCCACTATTGTTTAGTCAGAAAGTCTTAGAGGACCTTGCAAAAACCAGTTCCGTATCACACACCCTGCCTTGCCAGACCCACTAGCCCTAATTCAGAGGCAGATTCCACACTGCTTCTAATCCTGCTGGAAAACTTGCATTCTTTAAGCAAGAGTAAAGCACTATCATACTGGGATTTTTTTTGACCCCTTTACATTCAGTGGAGTAAGAAATACTCTGAGAAGCAAGGGAGTGGGATGCAGGCTACTTTTCTTAATCAGTCCTTCAAACATCTTTGCAGAAGAGACTGAGATGCAGTCTGACAGTAAACCAGAGCACTGGAGGTGGTCACTGCAAATTCCAACCAGGAGCATGCTCCTCACAGCGCAGCAGTCCCTCAAGAGCTGCTTTCTAGATAAATGGAGCAGAAAACCAAGCTATTAAAGGTGGTCATTTTCTTAGAGCTGGGCTCCCAGGTGAACAACAACTGGGCATAACTCAGCCTTAGAGAAAGAAGAAGGATATATAACCCTGATCTTAAGTATCCGCCATGGAAAAATATGTTTGTCCCCCCTTTTCAGTTCACTTGCTGTTGCTGCTAAGAAAACAATCAATGGATTGGGTTTCCAAATGGGAAACAAACCCACTGGGGAAAAGTCTAACCTGATTTTCACCTTGTCAGGAGGGGTTTTTTCCATTACTTCACTATCTTCTTCTAAGAAACAGAGTACCATGCTGTTTGGATGCATTTTAAAGCACTTGTATTTTGCAGAGATAACTCAAGTATTTATACAGTTCAAGGTTTAAAATTCTATTTCCCCTGTTTTGAACAACATCCTCTACAAAATATGTAAAAAAAAAGATACACATTTTCAGGATATTTTTTTTCCTGGCTCAGAAAAACCAGATGAGGTTTCGGTCCCAAATATGCAATTGACATTTGGCCCGGTGTAAAGACTTGCCCAAACCACCTGAAGATGGACCAGCCGTGGGACCAGGGCACAGGTCACAAACTGCCTAAGCCAAGGAGACTTTGCAGGCCCCAGAACAGCTCTGAGGAAAACAAGCAGCAAGTACACTAAGATCACCTTCATTTGGTCTCACAGTACACTAATTGAAACCACCTTCTGTCCCCTCAGTGTTCCTTCTTCCCCCATCCAAGACAGAAATTGCCACCCAGCTTGGTCTCTTGTTTAAACCATCTCCCACTGTCAGCTGACAAGGAGAGAGGTTCCAGAGTAGCAACAAATCTAGTATGGTACTGAAAGAAACTTTTGGTAAATACAATAAAGTGCTGTCATGAAAGATTAGCCAACTCAGCTCGTGATCCAAGCTCTGTGGAAAGGCCTACATGAATGGAGAAAAGGACCAGAAAAATTACTGGGGAGGAAAGACAGCAGCCCACTTAGCCAGAGTGCATCCTCTCCACAGCACAGGGGACAGAAGAAAAACTTAGAGCTGTGCTAGCAAGCATGAGCAAAAAGACACTGTGGAAACCAAAGCACCACTGAGGATGTAAACAAGGCTCCTGTTACCTGCTTATTCTCCTCCTCCTCCTGTACTTTATCCACATAGCTTAGAAGAAAAAAAATTACCCAAGTGCAGTCCATTGACACTGTATGAAAATTTATTTTGGAAAAGTTGCAAAGAAGTTTGCTTCAGAGGACTCAAGTCACTCTAGCAATTCAAACGGGCAGCATGTTTAAAAAAAAGCTAACAGTTCCTACAGAATCCAAGCGACTAAGAAATAAGGTTATTTGAAAGGCTTTTCAGAGAAAGTGTTATCTAAAACCCAATTTAACCTGAGCCTGAAAACTTTAGAGCCCAGTAAACGTGCATGGGAGACCCATACACCATTTCCTACGAGGTGGCTGCCAAAGAGATTTGTTACACATTTAATAAAGCAGTAAAATAAGGTATTTATGTAGCATGGTGAACTGTAAACATACTGGTATTATTCTCTTTAAATGAAAGTGTAGCCTGACATATGTTACAATTACTGGGCAGGGGAAAATATGAGAAAAAGGAAAGGCAGAAATTCTGCTGCATCACAAATAAAATAAAATAACAGTGTCTTTGCACAGTGCCTGCTTCAACAGGCCTGTAAAACATATATGCCTTGAGCCTGTAACAACAGTGCCCAGTTGGAGCTGGTGAATTTTCAGGTGCCTCAGAGGGTCCAGCTGCTTTGAGGGAGTAGTCTTGAATACTCTTTGCTGGGTTGTACATCACTGCTATTCCTTCCCTTCAGGCTTCACCTCGTATTTGGCAAAGGAGCATAACTGCAGCTCCGTCCAACATCAACGCCTTTCCTTTGCTTGGCTAGAGGTGTCAGCGCAGAACAAACACGAGGTACTGCCTTCCTAAATTCAGAGCTCCCCAGGTCACATGCACTTTTCAGGCTCAGTCATCTGCTCACTGAAACTTTACAGTAAAGCTGCCTTCAGAGTGCAATTTCTGCCCATCACATCTTTTCCAAGGTAGGAAAGAAATGCAACAAACAGCAAATGTACATACACATCATAACAAATAGCTTAATACAAACACCTAGTAACTTTTGCTTCTTTAACGTGCAGATTATGGAAATATGTGAGAAAATATCAGTTAGCCCTTTACAGATGGGCAGAGAAACTGAGGTTGCAAGTAATGGAATGACATAGAGGATCTCACAGAGTGAGCAACAAAGAAGGAAACAGGACAAAAGATTTGCAAGCTGGTACCTCTTTACATCCTTCTATAGGCATTGTACTTAATAATAGCTGCTTCTGAAAAAGAAATTATTCTTTTCTCCAGAAAGATGAACACGGCCTTCTTTAAGGGTTATTATTCCCAGAGTGGATAAAAATCAAAGGGACGAAAGTACAAAGACATTGACATTACAGACCCAAGCTGTTTTCTTCAGAGTTTGAGAACAAAAGTCAAGCAGATATTTTGGGGTAAAATTGTTCTGAGGAGGTACTATTCAGTTTCAGTAAACATATATACAGACACGTAGAAGTATCTGTAATACAAGGAAAACACTGAAACAATAAGTTGCTGACTTTTGCTTACAATACTTACATTCCTAATGTGAAGACCCTGAGTTCCCTCTGAGAAGAGCATGTGGATATTTTATTGTTAAACAATTAAGCCAAAGCCACACTGGGGATTTTTGTATCTGGTTCAAACTGACTTTAATGGAAAATGAGCATCTAACTCTCATAAGTGACTTAAAAAAATCTCAGCAGGGTTCTACAAAAAGCCAGAGCATTTTTTATTCTATCTGAATCTAGCCTGTTTAAGTCCTTGTAGAGGGCTGAGAATCCATAAACAGAGAGAGGAAATTGTGAAGGCAGAAAGTGTCTTTGTCTCCTCCACTCCCTGATCGGAATGAAGTTTAGGTGTAATTAAAACCTCTGCTGTACTAAACTGTGTATCAAAGCTAACCTCTGTTTACATCAATAAAAAGGTGTTTACAGATAATTTAATCACCTTACCGAAAATGCTGCTTGGAATATTTGTGAAATTATAAGGATAAATTATCTTTTGAACAATCACAATAAATACACTCTATGTAAAATGTAAACCTGGTCTGTACATTGACATACACATTGATGCACCTTTGCCTCCTAGCATAGGATAACGATGGGGGAGGAGGGAAAAACAGTAGATAAAAAAATAACTGCCACCTTACAACCAGAAATAAAGGCTATGACTAAGCCTCAAAAATCAAACATAAGTAGGCACAGAACTCATTCTTTCCAAGAAAACGTGGATTAACATCACATCTCTCTATATACATTAGCCCATTAATAAGGATTTAAGTAGTTAAGAAACATGGTATTAAAAGCCAAAGCTATCCTGCTAGTCTCATCACTTAATCCTACAAATTCTGAAATTAAATTACTTGAAATCATCTTCTACTTAGCCAAAGGAAAAAAAAAAAAAAAGGCACTGAAGGCAGCAGCAGTATGGTTGCAAAATGACTACTCCAGGCATTTCTTTGCAGTTCAAGATGAAAGAAAATATCTTGCTTCGCAACGTATTTCTGATTTTCCTAATCAGAAGGTTCCCAAGATGACCTTCTAATCTGTACTGATGCACCCTTCATCTACCAAAGTATATGCCACCTTTCATTCACGTTTTATTAAGTGATTTTAGGTTTACAAATGAAAGATGCTACACTGCTGCAATATCTCATCATCTTTCTGCCACTGAATTCAGCTCCTGTTTGGTTTATTGTCATTCATCCTACTCCAGAACTCACTAATCCTAATTTGATTCAGAAGCCCTCATCATTCAGATTTTTTAAATCCACATGATAAAGCTTAGAGAGCAAAGTAATATGTTTCCATTTGTCCCAAGTGCAGGATTGTTGCATCCGGTTTTTAGAAGTTATGGAGTTGGGTCCCTTTGTTGTGTATTGAAAAGAATTTTAAAAACCACTAAAAACAACAAAATGTCATGTCAACAAGCCTTGTATCAAAAAGTCTCTCACTGACTCTCCAACATCTAGGGTGATGCTAAGCTTCCACAAAAAAACAACAAGCAAACCCAAAACAACTTTCTTTCAGAACAGCTGACACGTATTTGGCTTTTACTCTTTGCTTAAACAGGGACAAGAAGAGCTGGATTCAGAAACTATTTGAAAGTGACAGCCAGAAATGAAGTGCCAAGTGAGGAAAAGTTGGGTAGACACCACCTCCGTGCTAGGATAATTCACCTGGTCCAAATCACACTGCTTTGTGTGGTCTCCACCCCGACTAACCTTCTGACGACATGTTTGTCTGGGCTGGCCGGGCAGATGCGGCTGCCAACCTGTTCTGCTGCAAATCACACAGGAAAGGGAAAAGGAAGTTTTGGTCCAAGACAAAGCACTAACCATCCAGGCCTGGATTCTTGCTGTTTCATCCATTATCCATGGACTCATGCCCTCAGAATCCATTACATATTTTAATTTCTGACATGAATATGCCACTGAACTTAATTATCCTGCTTCCAGAGCATTCCATCCCTCCAGCCCAGTAGCTCAGATACACTGCTACAGGGCAAAAAGTTCTATTATCTCCCCTAACTTAAGCATAGGCCAGATTCTTTCCTCTACCCATCAGGCTATCCACAGTAGTTCTGGGTCAGCACTAGTATGCCAAACATTACAGCTGAGTTCATCTCATAGTCTGTGCAAAATTATGCTCTCTGCTAAAAATAACAACAATGGATTGAGCCTTTAATCTTCAAAAGAGAAGCTGGTTTCACTCAGGGTAGAAAGTAAATTCACTCATCTTTCTTAAACACTGTGCTTTTAAGCTAGGTATTAACCTCTTCGGGTTTTCCATTGCCAGAAATATCCCAATACACAACAATCCACCCAGCTGAAAAGAGAAGACAATCATTTCCCATCTGCCATATGTCCCCGAGCATCCCCCCCAAGCACAATCTCATGGAGGTGCAGGAATAAACAAGGTGTATTTTTCTCATAACCTTTTACTTTCCACTGATTTTCTCTCTCTACTTCAGAGATGCTTGCCAACAAAAAATTCACAGCTCTCTTGCTGTTTCACTGGGAGACGTCTTATCTGCACATTCATCAACTTCTCTGGTAGCTTCTCCAACTCAGAGCTTACTGTCTTGCAGGGAGGGAACTCAATGGCAAACAAAGCCAGAATTAAAGCTGAAACGCAGTCAAATCTTATGTGATGCTGGTTTTAGAGTACAAAGCACAATCCGACATCAATCTTGGTGGGTGTTCTACAAAATACAAATCCAAACATCAGAAAAAGTGGCCAAGCAGAGAAATACGTCACCAGCTGACTATTTGCAGCAAAAATAGCTGCTATCAGAGACTGTCTATGACAGACAAGAAGCCTCAATGGTCCCAGGCAAGAGAAGAAGCTCTCTATCACCAGTTATTCCCTTTCTAGGGCCTAATGAACCCCAAGGCACAGTTAAAGCAGTGCCCACAAGATCTAGGTCTCAGATCCACGTGCAGCCTGGACACAGTGGTGGCACAGCTAGAGGGTATGACACACAGTTCATCGAGGCCCAGCTGCTAGGTTTGGAACGTTTTGAGAGGGAGGCTCAAAGGCTGAAAGAAGGAAACACACACACTAAGAAAAGCCAACGAGAAAAGAATGACAAATGCTACCCTGGGAGCTAACAGGCACGTTTCCCCAAAGCACAGGGGTCTAGATGAAGCTTTACTCGCATGCAAGATGGCAAGAGTCTCAGGGCCCTTGCCTCTCCTAAATGTTTTCTAGGGAGTGACCTGTGTGGTCCAAGTTGCGCAGCCACAGGAGAAGCAGGGCAGGCCAGCAAAGACTATCCCCAGCTCACCTTGAAAGAAGACTGCACCTTGGCAGCAGATGAGACAGGAGCTCTGCCACCTGGCAATATCCCTCTTTGCTTCCCAGGCCTGAGGACATCTCTGGAGAGAAAGACCAGTTCCTCTGCTGACTGTTCTGCAACCATGGCAGCAAAAGCCTCAGAGCACCCTGCTGAGGGTGCTGATTCACAGGCTAATAAAGCACTGAGCCAATCAAGCAGGAAACCCCTGGCAGTGGGGAAGGCAGAGATGAAGCACAACAGCTGTGGAAGTGGGCAGGGAGGCTTAGAAGGTATCATGAGGCCTGTTGATACCAAAACCAGCCAATCAAGGTTGTGTCACTAAAGCTCAGGAGTACCCATGAGCATCACGTGGGCTTTCAGACAAGACAGGTGCCGAGAAGGAGACAGCATGAGCTCCTAGTGCTTGTCCTTGGCTTTCCTTCCATTACAAGTAAATAATTCAGGATATTTACTCATTTCCACAGGAGACGTGGTGATGGTTTCATCCATAAAATGCTGACAGAGAAATATGCATACAAACCTAAAGGGGTACGAATTGTATTGATGAGTACTGAATACTGGCTTAATAATTTTGGAGACTGATAAGCAAAGACTGCTCAAAGACTGGCAATACAGCAGGGACAGAGCGAGCAGTAAAGCACAAGCTGTGCTGTGCAGCTACTGCCCAGTTTGCAGCTTAACAGGGGAAATATTCAGAGTCTGCCATCACAGAGATTTTGTAAGCTTTTGCACTTTGCTGATCTGCCATAGCTTCAAAACAGTATTCCCAGTTAATAAAGCTCATTTGAACAATACTGGCTAACAGGATCTCGTGAGCCTAGAGACAGGATTAAGAGATGATGCAAGCTGGAACCACCAATCATTACAATCCTGTAGCACAAATGAGAAGCACTTCCCCACACAACAAGTCAATATCCTCCATTTTTCTTTAGCATGCTGTGCCCAAACAGAAAGAAACACAACTTTTCCAGTGACTCTAAGTGTAAGAGTTTCCACTAGGACAAAGGATCAAAATCATTACAGCTCCTCGGGCATTCCACCCCATCTTGCAAAATTTATTTTCTCTCCCTCAAAGTAGTAACAATGCCGAAGGCAAAAATGTCAAGAGACAGATCCATCTCCTGACTTGAGGGACTTCTCAGAACAATGAACTGAGTCCATATCTGGAACATCTGTTCCTCACTGAGAAAGAGTTACAAGATCTTCCAGGGCAGCTCTCCTAAAGTACTTTGTTCTCTGCCCTAATACTTGGGGTAGCAGGACGAGAAGGGGCTTTGCACAGTGCTAGCCAGTTAGCATCTGTCCCTGGAATTGCAACTGGATGTCCTATGAAGACAAGTAATCTTTTTCTTAAAGGGAAAAAATGTAAACCAGTGTGACGACCCCATCAAAATGACAAAATGAATGATAGTATTAAAACTTCACACAACAACTGTTTTTAATAAAGTGGGAGTTAGGGAATGATGTTAAACATTTCAACTCAAAGACCTGGTTTCCTGTGTTGGCACTAGGGCTAACACTAAATGTTCATACATCAAGCATTTTTAGATCTTCATTTTAAAGAGAAATTAGGAGACAGATACTTAAACTGAAATAACATCCCGTTCCTGTGTGTATGAACACACACAGGGTGCATTTCTGACAGAAACTCACTGTGCTTTCAGTGTGTCCTTAAGGACTTCTCCATTCGCACCAGTTCACTGAAGCCTCAACGACACTGCTGCACCTGACAGGCTTTCAGCATACAAACACAGCTCGAACAAACAGATCTTTAAAGAACAGCCAAAGGTGGCATTAAAAACAAACACCTACTCTTGTCCTATGTTCCTCAACCTAACAAACATGTCTCCAAGGTCAGAAGCTTTCAGAAAATCATCTCATAAAGCATTCATTTACCTGAACAGTTCTGGGTATATGCTGCAGAGAGAGAACAAGTTCGGTTACTGTACACAGATTCACCGTGGATTAAGCTAATGCAGTCTTCTTTCAAACAAAATTGGCTAAGGATACAAAGTTACAGACCTCAGCTGACAGGTAGGAACTCTTACTGTAACTCACTGCAACTCAGCCACCTCTGTCTAGAGTCTCCAGCTCTCTGCAACTCAACTACGAAATCTAATTCCACATTCTGGTTAACAGAACAGACCCCAGTAGGAAGGCACACCCAAACAAGAAGGTGGTTTGGCCATGGAGTGGTGATGTACCAGCGTATC
Organism: Halcyon smyrnensis; assembly: GCA_027560215.1. Lineage (NCBI taxonomy): Eukaryota > Metazoa > Chordata > Aves > Coraciiformes > Alcedinidae > Halcyon > Halcyon smyrnensis. Next base: position 3,899 of record JANHFZ010020986.1, on the reverse strand, counting down.
CCTGTCCCTACAGTTTGTAGTAAGGTAGACTTCAGAAAGCTCAATTGCTAATGCAGAGTAAGTCTTTCAGGCTCAGTGCCCAGTAAATAAAACGTTTCTAACAGAGTCTGACAGCCGTTCAAAGCCTGTATGAATGAAAAGAGAACTTAAAACTGAAACTCCCTCAGAAATCATCCCCAGTGTTCAGATCACTCCTCAAACTTTATTTCTGCACACTCCAACAGTAAGGACCAGGAAAATGGTAGTTACAGAGGGAGGAGGATCCTCACCACATCCCCTCTGCACCTGGGCAGCACCTCGTAGGTGGGCAGGACTTCTCTTCCATGACATTAAACCTGACACATCTCACCAGCATAAGGCATTTCTACGTGAAAAAGAAGCAAGATACAGCAAAAGATCTTACGGTCAGATTAGGTGTAAGAGCGACAAATACTAACTCACAGCTGATGTACATACGCCCATAAAACATATCCAAAACTCTTGCTAAAAGGGGGAATTTCAGGTCTGGTAGGGTGTGACTCTCCCAGGCCTGGCAAAGCCACTTATAACCTCACCAAAGTTCAATATGACTATGAGTGTTTACAAGCATAAGAACTAGGCCAAATTGAGAATGTAAATATTTGGAGTCAGTTCCCAAACTCGCCTCTATCTGCACTGCCAACTAAATCCCAACTGCAGACCAAAAAAATCTAAAAAGCAACAGTTGCATACACTTCACAGCACAGAGACAAAACTAACACACATGGCACTCAGTGTTGGGGAAAAATAAAATAAAGTTTTTAAAAACTGATAATCTAAACTGAAGCTAGGTTAAACAAGACACCAGTGAGGTTTGGACCGAAACTTGACTTGACTCAGTCATCACATTTTGAAGGTCTGGTCTGCCCTGCAAGAGACTGGGTTACGTTAACCATGTCTAGATTGCTCAAGGGCCCGCAGACAACATGATGGATCTAGCACACATTGGTAACTTTGATCTCAACCACCTTCTCTTAAGCTATCGAGAGCAAGTACTTCTATTTTCTGAGCAAATTAGTTGAGGAAAGCCTTCTCTGGACTTATTTAGCAACCTCAGTCCTATATTCAGAATTGACTCAGGATCCCAAATCACCTTGGGTACTCAGCAGCCATGCTTGTTTAAAAAACTTTTACCCCAGTTCTTTTGGCTATAGATAAGGATGGAGCCAGGGATCCATTCAAGAGAATTGTGACCTCCCACAAACACAGATCCCAAGAGATACATCGTATTTTCAGCTGCCAGCTCCTTCTCTGAAAGCATTAAGCGCCTTTCAGTCCTACATGTCCACTGGATGGAATCAGAAAGGCAAGCACCTCACCAAGATTTTTTTTTATATAATAAGGATTTAGGCCTCCTCACTCCCACTACAGTAAACTAACAAAAAGTCCATCCTCTCCCTCTTCAGCTGAGTGGGAAAAGTACAAATCTGGTTTCTTAGCTTTACTCAGCTGTGGGAAACTTGGGTTTGCTTTCCAGTTAAAAGCAGGCTCTTCAGCGCACTTCACAGTTGACCTCTTCACAAGGGACTAGTATCTTTTCTTTAAGTGCCCCGACACTAAAAATAGTCCTGCTTCCTAAACATGAGTGCTTAGCAGTTCCAGGCATTCTGAGATCCTGCATACCACTTTATTTTTTTTTAACTGGCAACATTTATTTAACCAGCAATTAAAAAAAGAGGCCCAGCCGCCCCAGTGATTCTTCCCAGAGGGTCTTAGACGTTTATGAAACACAATGAAAACAATGAAGTGGATAAAATCATGCTACTCCATCAAGTCTTTGGCAAGACTTCCCAACCAAGAATAAATTGGCATGGTACGTTACAGTCAACAGATTACACAATGGTTTACAGGGTCACCAATAATAAGGGGTCACACTCCTTAAAGAGCTACAGTATGTTAAAAGTCACTTGCTTAAAGGGAAACAGCAGTACTTGGTCCTCAGCACCTCAGATCAAATTCTAGCAGGCACAGCACAGGCACACCAGAGGAGCAGGAGAGGACAGAACTTGTCCCACCTCCCCAGCACCAGGAAGGGCAGTGACCACGCTGAGCAAGCTGGCTGGGGAGCTCATCACTCCAAAGGGAGCAGAAGAAAGCCAGACCAGCCAGGACTGCGTAAGAGAGGAGAACACGTGCTATATACTTTTAGAAGCAGGACAGTCTCTGCCCCAGTGAGGCCCAGCACCATCCACCTTATCACCCCTTCCCGCGGAGCCCTGCTGCTCACTGCTCCATACTCTCAGGAGAAAACTGGTTCCAGCCCAGAAGCAAGATGGCAGTTCCCTGCCAGTCTAGTTGCCCTTAACAGTATATAAACTGTAGCTAGCTTTAAAAGGTGCTCAACTATACTCTTGGATAACACGATAAAGTAATAATTGCTTAAATGTGATACAGTTTTTCTGTAAATAACTAATCTTGAAGCAAGAGGTGAATGAATGGTCAAAGCCCTAAATCTTACCCTCACCCTTCAACCTGGTAAGAGATTTCTATTATGACACCTGCATAACTCCATCATCAAAATGAGAGTTAGATTTTGATGTTCCAAAGGATACACGATTTTCTCAAATATCACCGTAAATGCAAGACACCTTTGCTCTGTTAACTTACCCTTCCACTATGTGGAACATTTCCATCTACTGACTATACTAATCATGTATAAACAAAATGTTATCAAACTTTAAAGGCAAATAAACAGCAAAACAAGGGTGTAGAAAACACTACTATTGATATACTCCACGCAAAGATACTCCAAGCATCCGGCTTCATTTCACCTGACTACTAAAATTCAGAGTACATTTAGTGATAAAACTGAAGTAAACATAAGAAGGCTCTCTCATATTTAGCTGCTATTCTTTCACTGCAGTGACCTGCTGCTCCTCAGTCAAGCAAACACTTGGTACCAAGCCAAGAGCAGTACATCTGATTTTCCCACCAAGTGAACTGCTGAAGCAGCTCCCTCAGCTCTTCAGCTAAATCTGTCTTGGGATCCTAAAGTCTTCCGCCGGAGTCCAGGTGGCTCCTCTACTCTTTGCAACACGCATGCAAACGTTACAGCCGGCCGGACAGACGGTGGGGTGGGCACTGGAAGAGAAAAGTTCTCCATCTCTCTCCAGAGCGGAGCCCCACGCTCGGCGGGCTGGCTCCCCAGCCACGTTATAGTTAACCCGGTCCCGCCGAGGCCGTGTGCTGGGCTCTGTCCCTCCGGGGTGCCTCTGCCCGCGCTACCTACGCGAGAAGCGGCGTCCCGGGGCGTTCCAGCGCGGGAGCCCCGACTCCCCGCTCCGCCCGTGCGCAATGACCCCGCGCCCATCTGCGTTCCCCTCTGGGGCAGGGCTGGGACCCCAGCAAGCACCGCGGCTCTGCCCCGTACCGGCACGACCTCCCTCCCCCGCGGCGGCTCCGTTAGCCGCAGGGCCCGGGGAGCCCCCGCCGCCTCTGCGCATCCCCGGCCCGCGCCGCTCCCGGGAAGCGGGCGGCTCTCGGGGCGCGGGGGCTGCGAGCCGGAGCACGATCAATAGTTTCTCTCCCCAGCCCCGCTCCCCTGCCCGGGGCCCCAGAGGCGACCACCGACCCGGCAGCGCGGCTCCCGGCCCTTACCGAGGCAGCAGGGACGCGCTCCCTCCGCCGGACGCCTGCAGCCCCCGTCCCGCAGCCAGGGCGGTTGTAGCTTTTTGGAGACGCTGGGAAGAGGGAGGGAGGGAGAGAGAGAGAGAGAGAGAAAGAAAGGGGGGAGGGAAGGGACTGAGATCGAGGGAGAGAGAAGTATGCAAAGGCAGGAAGTGGAGACGGCCACGGCCAGTGCGGGAGATTAATGGGAACCAGTCACCCGGCAGCCAACAAAGAAACCTGCTCCCCCAGCGCAGCCCGGCCCGGGCCGCAGC
>JANHFZ010020985.1:0-15272 GCA_027560215.1 Halcyon smyrnensis | reverse complement strand
CAGCGAAGGGTGCACCTGTCCAGGCCACGTGCTGTCAGCTTCTCCAGGAGGATGCTGTGGGGGACTGCGTCAAAGGCTTTGCTGAGGTCTAGTTGGACCACATCCACAGCCTTCCCCTCATCTCTCCAGCCGGTCACAAATTCTCCTCTTACACTGCTATTTTTGATTCTTTCTGATTACTCTCTCTTAGCTTGGAATCTGACTGCCCAGAGTCCACCCAACCTCTTTGCAAGCTGTCCCCATGACTGATTGCTCTCATATTCCCTTCTCTATTTGGCATTTTTAAGCAAAACTACTTGCTGTTCTGTTTCATCTTGCAGCTGTCCTTTGGAATGTAGCCTTATGGCCTCTTTTTATCTCTCACTGTGGTGCCTTTATCCATCTCCATGGTTTCAGTAACTACGGAATTCCAAATCGTCTCCTCCTCCACACTATGCTGAGAATTACAAGTGCTCAATTCACCTCTTCATGGACTTCTTGCCACCAGTTTAGGGTCTGCAATCCTTGTCTCCCCTTCTTGCCAAATATGTGCTCTTGTACCTCAAAGATATTCCCAGGCTTCCTTATAGTCACTGCTGCAAGACCACAGCAGAAAAGAGATTTGATCCCAACTATGGTACTGTTTCCCTTTTACGCTCTGTGCCAGGCATGCTGTCCCTCACTGCTTACATTTCTGTTCCTCCTTCCCAAATTTCTGATATGGGCTCTCAGTCAGGACATACATCTTTTGTGCAGGGAGTACAGTGCAGAGTCTTGATCTGTGCCAGGTCTCCACAGATGTGATGCAAAATAATCACGTGTTTTTCTCATACTCCTGGTTGTTTCACCTTTCTCTTTGCACCTTTTTTTCTGCCTTTTTCAGACCATGAGATTCAAACTCTGTCAGGTCATGTTTTTGCTGTAATTCTTGATGCTGACATAGGTCATTGACTCTATGTGGACTGAAACAAAAAGAGGCAAGACTCATCCCCATGAATACATGAATGCAATTCCTAACCTTGTTGCCATCAATGGGCAGGTAGTCTGACATGATAAAGGGCCTTGTGCTTAAGCGCAAGACTTAATGATCCTGAACACTTAAGTCATGCTAGACATTCCTGTGTATCAGTGTGTACAGAGATAATAAAAAACCTGCCTGCATTGATATTTTTGCCTGGGGTTTTGTTTGGGTTTTTTTCCCCAGAATATTCTTAGCTTAGGTATTCATAAAAACAGCCATAGGAGCTTCTTAAAGCTTAATGAAAGAGAGTTTAATATGTACTTTAGAATAAACAAAATAGGATACTGTTCTGAAAAGGTGTAGCTCTGTAAAGGTGTAGCTATAAGGAAATAAGGGCAGACAATTGTGGAAAGAAGGGCTAAGATACTCACTCATCAGAATGGTAGGCACTCAGTTCTCTGACCGTATCATTAGAGCTCATTGTCCAGTCAGTGTCTTATGCCTTTGAAGGCCCTCAGTTTGGCATTGGTTGCATCTCAAATCTTTCATTAGGACTACGGCACAAAGCATCTTTCCTTGAGTCTTGATTTTAAAGCTAAAGAAGATGTCACTTTAGTCTTTTCTTTGAGAAAAGCTGTTTATGTTTCTGGATGACTTGGAAATAGATTTAAAAATAGGAAAAAGGTTTCATGGAAAAATTGAGTTCTGAAAGAGAAGAGCATTTGAGGTGAGAGAAAGACCTGTGGTGAGAGTATGTCAGAGTCCTCAGGATTGCAGGTAGGGTTTCATTTGATTATAGTCAGGCTCTACAGAGGGATCTGCATGGTCTGGGTCAATGGGCTGAGGCCAATGGTATGAGGTTCACGAAGGCCAAGTGCTGGGTCCTTCGCTTGAGTCACAGCAGCCCTATGCAGCACTACAGGCTTGGGTAGGAGTGGCTGGAAAGCTGTCTAGTGGAAAAGGACCTGGGAGTGTTGGTCAAAGCAAGCTGATTATGAGCTAACAGTGTGCTCAGGTGGCTAAGAAGACCAACAGCATCCTGGCTTGTATTAGAAATAGTGTGGCCAACAAGACTAGGGGAGTGATTGTACTTCTATACTCGGCACTGGTGAGGCTGCATCTTGAGTACTGTGTTCAGTTTTGGCCCCCTCACTTCAAGAAGGACACCAGGGTGCTAGAGTGCATCCAAAAAAGGCCAATGAAGCTGGTGAGGGGTCTGGAGAGCAAGTCTTTTGAAGAGCAGCTGAGGGAACAGGCACTGTTTCACCTGGAGAAAATGAGCCTCAAGGGGGACCTTATCACTCATACAACTACCTGAAAGGAGGTTGTAGTGAGATGGGAGTCTGTCTCTTCTTCCAAATAACAAATGATAGGACAAGATGAAACAGCCACAAGTTGCACCAGGGGAGGTTAGGTTAGATACTACAAAAAGTTTCTTCACTTGAAGGGTTGTAAAACACTGGAACAGGCTTTCAAGGGAACTGGCGGAGTCACCGTCCCTGAAGGTATTTAAGAGATGCATGTGTGGTGCTGAGGAACATGGTTTAGTGATAACTTGGTAGTGCTCGGTTAATGGTTGAATTTGATGTTCTTAAAAGTCTCTTCCAACCACAATGATTCTGTGATTCTATCCTGGGCTTGTTCTAGGAGTAAATACCAGGGCAGTCTTTGTCAATAAACCAAGTCCAGCCCAAGTAAGTGTGGAACCGTGTCCTAGATAACAGTGCTGCACACAGTTCAGTCAGTACTCATGGACTGTTTTACAAGAAAAAATCAAGAAATGAAAAATTGGCAAGTAATTGAACTGAGACACAGCATTCAGTTGGCTGTTCTACTGTCAGATGCAGTAGGTGACATTATCCGAGTGGTCCTAAAACAAGAGGATGAAGAAGTCTGCATTTAGAATCATGGAATGTCTCGGGCTGAAAGGGACCTCCAAAGGTCCAGCCCCCTTGCAGTGAGCAGGGATACCCTCAACTAGACCAGGCTGCTCAGAGCCTTGTCCAATCTCACCTTGAATATCTCCAGGGATGGGGCCTCAACCGCCTCCCCGGGTAGCCTCTTCCACTGTTCTACCACCCTCCTTCTTCCCGATATCCAATCTAAATCTACTCTTATCTAATTTAATCCCATTACCCCTCATCCTTTCACTACAGGTCCTTGTAAACATCCCTCTCCAGCCTTCCCGTAGGCCCCCTTCAGGTACTGGAAGGTCGCTAGTACGTCTCCCTGGAGTCTTCTCCAGGATAAACAACCCCAGCTCCCTCAGCCTGTCCTCGTAGGAGAGGTGTTCCTCTGATCATTTTTGTCTCCCTTCCCTGCAACATGATATTGTGCACTAGCACTGCTTCTTCCTGTGTTCTGGCTAAGCAGAAAGTCCAGTTTGAGGTATCTTGTAGATACCTGTGTGAAGGAGCACAGAAAGACACGGGATCATTATGCATGTATTCCTGTAACAGGCAAAGTGTTGGGTGCAATCACACAATTTCATCTGCAGACAGGGCTGCCTGAGGTGTTCTGCCTGTCTGTGAAGGGGAAGGGATGAGTGCCTGCAGTGGAGTGTGGATGCAGGTGGGCTCCTTCTTCATGGTGTCATCAAAGCAAGGAAGGCAAAAGAAATGCTCCAACCATGCAGCAGAGCCTTTTGCAGTTCATCATGGAAGCAGTAAATGCTTATGCTAGAAGTCAATGCTACAACAGGGAGTGGTCTCACATATCAGGCATGTCCCTTGATCTGATGTTTTATAAAGGCTATGCATTCACTGCTCTGTGCCATCTGGCTTCATGAAAGAGAAAACAATATGATGGTGAATTTGGCACAGCCACAGCAAATCTGCTTCCATTTGCTGCAGACTAGATGGCCCAAAGGATTGCTTAATGGTGTATTGAGACATTGTCTTCAAAGACAATAATTTGCAAGATGCGTTTCTGCAGCCATGACCACAGTCTGTGGACTAGCTCATTGCTTACCTTCCAAACCAGTGAGAGTTGTTGAGCTTAGGCCTGGCCTCTTCATCTAGTTTGCCTTAGTTTTCCTGTCCCTGCCCCTTTGCCCTGACCCCTAAATTAGTTGGCTCTGGGCAGGAACTGCTGAAGGGAATAATCTGATCGATATTCTGCAGTACTCAGACTGGAGGACTCTGGTTTGACCTCCTCTGACTATGAAGAATATTCCTTTTTCATCTCTTTCTAGATATGCAAGGTTATTCTCAAGAGTTCTTTCACCCTGAGCCACACTGCGTTCTTTCCTCAGTTCCGGATTACCTCTTTTCCCAAGTTTTTTCATTAAAGAGAACTATTTTGATTAGGTTATTGATTTAAGGAAGAGAGGGCAGGAATATGAGGCAGAGAAAGAAACATCCAGCCAGTATGTCAGGGAGAAATACCTCCTTTATATGTGCCACGATAGTATCTGTGCCAGCATTCTGCCTCAAAGTCCTTTCCTATATTATCTGTGTTCCCTCCTTCTTCCATCAGAAAATCCCATAAAACCTTGTTAGCCTCTTCATCGTCATCACCGGCACACAGCTCCTATGTCGCATCCCAAGAGCTCCCACTGCCATTGCACCCCCAGAAGGAGGAGGAGGAAGAGCTTCTGTCTCACCTGCTGCTCCCTTATAGCATTGATGTGCTGGAAAAGGTAGACAGGAAGTACAAGAAGAAGCAGCAGCAGCAGAAGATGCAGAGACTTCAGCAGTTTAATGACCTCTGGGTTCGCCTTAAGGAAAGGTAGCTAACAGCTGGGGAGGGAGGAGGGTTTGTCATGCAAACTTACACTGATTAATCCAGTATGCAATTAATCCAGTATGCAATTAATCCAGTATGGCAAATTTGGGAAGGCACTGGATACATGCTGAGAATGGGATCTGACATTCTCTGTCACTGGGATTCTTGCTGAGACATTTACTCAAGGTTGCTTATGCTTTTAGTGACAGAACATCTTCTTTCACTTGGTTAGGTTTGTGGAAAATTAGGCATAATGCAAGTGGAAGCCTTATCTAGACCATTTTGCATTTGGGTTTGAGGGACTGTGAGTATATGGTAGTCCTCTTTATGACAGAAGTCTGGGTCCAGTGATACGGATCTGGTACAGATCAAAGCCATGGACCTTTATCCAAGAGCTGCTGCATAGTGGAAACTGTCATATCTGGCATGTGTAGTCCTTGCATTTGGACAATATTTAAGCAGTGTTTCTAGTCTCTTTATTCTGCCAATCTTAAAAAGCACGAGCCCCATGGCATTACTGGAGATCTGGAAAAGGGGATGATAACCTGATGGATGATGAATTTAATATAAAAAATGCAGTATGTTGTGGGGCAAAGGTTCACACATATCCCCCAGTTTTCATCCAGAAGAACTTGATCACCTACAAGAAATACAGCAGCCTGCAACAAAGGCCAGCTTCTCTCTCACAAGCTGTACTTGGGCCTGTAGCTGACTGTGTCCTTTAATGTTTCCCTTCTGTCAGATAACACACAGAGTTCAGTCTGCTCTCTTTTGTACTTTGCATCTCTGTATCTCTGCCATATTCATGTTGAAAACATTTTATTTTTGTGGTACTGTACCAGACAGGTCAGGATGATGGAGAAAAGCCTGCAGTTCTTGAAATGAAGCCTGTACTTTTTTTTTCTCTGAAGAAAAATCCTGTTCCCCAAGATACTAAGTACATCAGGGTTCTCCTTTTCCGCCCCTGTCATGTCCCCGGGTCCCAGCTGTAAACCAGCTTTCAGTAATACATTGCTCAGGCTGGCTGTAAGTCAGTGCAGCAGCTGTTGGCTATTGTCAGACTTTTTAGAGCAGACTCCTTTTTCCTCTTTCTAGAGTAGTTTTGTGTCCTTTCTCTGCTCCTCTTTGGAGACTAAGTATGAGTAGTTTGGGAGACAAATGCACATGGAGGTTTGCATGCCTGACAGACCTACACACAGTTCAAGACTCAGAAATAAAACAAATCTTTATATTGATCGTATCTGATTTTTGTCTTCTAGTGTTTCATTTACTTTCCATAAATATAATTGATACCAGCTGTTTGTAAATGTTTTTTTGGAGCTTCTGTTGACAGTCTCTTTAGTCAAAATGCTAAGGAATTATTTGGAGTCTTTTTGATCTCAATTTCCTACCCTGCCTGCACACTGACATGTTCAGTTCTTCATCTGCAGTTGTTTCCATGAAGCTCAGGGAAGTCAATGGGCACCCTGATGTGAAATACACATGCGCTTGCAGCACCAATGCCTTCAGAAAAAGAAGGAAGCTGGGAAGATGTGCTACTTCAAATTGCAGGTTCATTAGGGCTACATTCTGGATTTGCAAATACTGCTAGGCAATTAGGAAACTACTACATAAATATGGAAGTAGCAAATGAGTCCTTTCCTTTTCTTCTTTTGTAATGTTTCCTTTCTTCCCTGACTAATTTAGTCATCCTTTGTGCTAGAAACTTACTCAGGTGCTAAGTGACAAATTCTTTTAGGGGAGAGTCCTTCATACAGAGAGCTGGATCATCTGGAGATGAAGCTGTTGCATGACAGAACTGGGAAAGACAAGAGATGGTTATTGCTGCCTAGAAGATTGCCACAACCTTACTTCATAGGGAGAGCCGCGAGAGTCAGAGAGGCAGCTGTCATTCACACAACCTCCACCCGTACTCTAGGCTTAGTCTTTGTAAAGAAGGGAGAATCGCCACCCTGTGCTCTGACACCCACCTGTGGAAGCAGTCAGTGCCACTGTGTGCTGCCTGGGCAGGCGAGGGCTGAGCTGATAGCCCCACCTCATGGCGCAACCGTGATGTGTCCCCACAGAACTCCAGCCCATCTGGGCTCACGCGTCTGCAGGGCTCGTCTCACCGGGACTATCAGCCCTTGCTACAAGCATTCCTCGGGGTGCCTAGGCACAGCTAAAGCTCTCAGGCTTATTATGCATGGGCCATTCACAGCTTTCCTCGTGTGAGCCTGGAAATGTGAAAGGTATAGCTTAGGTAATTTAATACAGTCTTTTAGTGGGCTTGCTTTCACTCGTGCTCCTGTATGGTGATAGCAGCCTGAAGCATACGAATTTCTGTTCTTCATCACATATTGCCACAATGGTCATTCAGCATCATGTCGACTCTGACTCATTTATTGTTCACCACCTTAGAATCCTCCCTACCACTGGGAGATACACCTGAATGGTTGTGATCTTTTCCCTGTGACTCGAGGATACATTTGTGGAAGTGGCTTTTCCACTCCTTAAAGCATATCATGCAAACTTTTTGTAATTCCTGACCTGTGGAAGAAAACATCCAGTACAGGAACAAACATGGTCCATGCTCAGATGCACGTACAGAAACATGTCTGGGGAAGATGGATTCAGATGAATTAATTCAGCAGGTGGATTCATCCAGCTGACAGAGTCAGCAGGTGCTTCACTCCTGCAGTGCTTGGGAAGTGTTGCTGCAATGACACTCCTGTGAAACAAAGCTTGTTTTGTTCTTCTTGGGTATTTTCTGCTTAGCTGAAAGGTGCTAAGAATATGATCATCTTACCCACCTGACTGACTGCATGGGAGCAATGGGTAGACTGGCTGGGTTGACCTGGGTAGAGGGCAGGTGTTTTGGTGCTGCCTCTACCCTCTTCCAGTCTCTTGCCTATTCCCCTTCAAGACTGCTTTGCAGTTCAGATGGGCAGTGCCCACGTCTATGTGGGCAGCTGTGGGAATTGCCCACACCTGTGAGGAAATGACGTGACAATGCTCTACCGTTGGAGATACAGTCCGTTGGTAAGCATGGAACCGGTATAAGAGACCATTCCCAGAAGCTCAGAAGACTGACAGTGGGGCAGAGAGGCTGACCACCTTCTGCTCTGTGGGCATTGTGCAGCTCTGGGATGGGTCTGGACTGACCTTCTTCTCTTGCCTTGCAGTGCTACCTCCCCAGATCCGCATCATTAATGTCTACATCACAGTTGAACCCCAGCCCTGGGGCCACAGATGGTCTAGTCACACTCATACGGACACCATCAGCGCTCACCATTTTTCCCATTCTCTATTCCTTCCTCTACTGTCTTTGACTTTGCATGTGATAAGGATACACTGAAGCACAGGGGGAGACAAGCTGCAGAGATTTCGCCTTAAAAAACAAAACAAAACAAAACAACAAAACACACTTATGTGGAGAAAAAAAAAAAAAAGCGCCTCTGAGTGGGACACCTTTTCTCTGGGTTGTTCACAAACTTCCTTTTCTTGAATCTGGATAATTAACACTAGTAACTGGTTTGAGCTGCCCGATACAGGTGAAGATGTTTTAATGAAAGTGTTATTCATCCTTCTCTTGCAGAAGAGTCATTTCATGTTATCCCATAATGCTTGGGGGAAATCATAATGTCGCTGTAACAAAGCGGGTTTTTTGCTGTATGAGTCCAAATAAAGGACATTTCTTCACCTTCAGTGCCTTGTTAGAAGATTTATGCACTACTTATCTGTTTATTAGAACAGAATATTTAGGTCATTTGAGCACAGCTGGGAAAGAAAGGTTGGTATTTTATGTATCTACTTGTAATGCTTTTAATGCTCTTGTTAGTTAGGGCTCCAGATTACATATAAAGGTTCATCACAACATCTTCTACATTAGAAGAAAACAGTAAAGACTTGTGAACAGACTGTTTCTCCCTTCTGTTTGGTGTTGTAAGATGGGTACACTTGAATCTCCAGTGACCAGACAAGTCTTGTAAACACAAACTAATATCTATTTAAGAAAAAAAAAAAAAAGCTTGGGGAGTGTGTGAAATAGCCCCATGCTGACTTCCCTTTGTTCCTTCCTCTACGGTTACTCCTGAGCTTGCCTCTGTGAGGGGAGTGGAGTTGTGTGAAGCAGCCACCGATGTTTTTCTTAGGCTGGCATGAGTGGAGAGTATTTGTAAAATACTCAGAAATAACAGAGACCTGCCCGACTGTGTCAGGGAAATAGAGATCTCTTTAAACTGCGGTGGATTGTGTGCCTACAGAGCCTGCATCCTGGGAGTCTTTGTGAAAAGTAGTCAAATTCTTCCAAGATATTTTTGAGAGTCTCATGGGCTTGGCTTCATATCTGTGAACTAAAATAGTGGTTCCTACCCCTCACTTTTTTTTTGTTTGTTTTCCAAACCAGTCATTGCTGACTGGCCATGGGACACGAAAGTCTTAAAAATGTGACTGGTATGGAGAGCAGAGCCTTACTCCAGCCCTGTATGCTACTCATCTGTTTACAGTGACCACTGGACAATGCTGGGTTTGGGTCCAGTTGTTTCCCCCTAGTTCTAAAACAAGAAAAGTTTGCCATAATTGGAAGAGCCTGAGGAGCCATCCGAATGTCCAAGATCTGCTCATGTACTACTCTTCTTTGGGCTGCAGAGCAGCAGGAAAGCCATCATTCCCATCATGTACCTGGAAGACTTCACCATCCCTCTTATCTGTCCCTCCTAAGCAGCTGAGGTAGCTTTTGTTGCCTGGCAATTGAGATTCAGTCAGGCTTGTGATGAGTAGCAGACTTGATTCAGAAATCACTGTGAACTTCCAGGTGCTTCTTTCTTCAGAGCAAGGGATGAAATTTCCTGTTGTCTCCTGAGCTAGGAGCCTCTTCCTCTAAGTGCTGTAAAAAGAGTTGTTGTATCTGAACATCTTGGTGTCCCTTTTCCATTCTCTTTCCTTTGCAAATATTAACTGGTCTATGCACTTTGCTGTTCCCCTCCTTGCTTCAGTTGTTGTCATAAATCATCTTTCCTTTGTCATAAATCATCTCGCCAATGTTCTCTGTGAACATATCTGTTTTGAGATGATAGGCATTCTTGCCATGCATTCCTTGTGGTCAAGATTTCTTTTGGGAGGCTGATATTTGCCAAGTTCTTAGCAGAAATTGAAAATCTACACACTTCAAAATGTAGTGTTTTGATAATATAATTCCACACACCCCCTGGATTCAATTGTAATGTTGGAGAATATAAGTTATAACCATCACTGGTGTTCAGCAGTGTATTGTGAATTTTTTGTGAATATTTCTTTCTTGACTAAGCTTGGCTAATGGACTACTGTGCTATGACATTTATAATTTTAAAGTATTTTAACACTTGACATTTATGTATATAGCTAGGAAAAAAAGGCAAACATACTCCATGGGAAAAGGGCTTGCTCATAAATTCCTGTTTCCTGAGATAACCGGCAACTGCACTTTATTTTTACTTGCTGATGAAATGGACCAAGCATTAGACACTGTTTATTTTGAACTTTACTGGCCTTCCAACAGCTACCTCCTGCAGTTTCACAGATTTTCCTTTCTGCTGCTGGTCTCTTTTAATGCACTGAAGCTTTTATTTTCTGATAAAATATTTGGTTAGCAAATCTGTTTTCTTGCAAGGTATTGCAAGAGGCATGACTTTACTCAGTGTGCTTTCATATGCAGTAATGTGCTCTTATCTGACACAGTTTTCTGTGAACTGTGAATGTCCCTTAGTAAGCTGGTGATGCAGCATTGCCTTACTTTCAAACCCTTTCATATTAGGATGTTGAAAATAACATTACTGAAAGAAAAAAACCAAACACCTTACTCTTCACATGGGGTCTAAAAGTGTACACATCCCCACTGAGTGGTAATTATAACAATGTGAAAGGGAATGCATAAAATGTGTGGATTACCTCACTCCAACCTCTGACACACCTTAAAGACGTTGCACGGTTTTGTTATTTTAAAGGTGCAGTAGCATAAAGGAGCACAAAGTAATGCAAAAAAAAAATTGCTCAGTGATTCCTATTTCTTTCTTTTTACTTTGAAACTTTTGAAAGAGGGTGTTTTTTCCGTTTTTAACCACTGATAATTTTACTATCAAAATTACACTTCTAAAATGGACTAAAGTGAAAAAGTGCAAGAATTACAGAATACAGGTAGATAAATAGAAACAAAGAAATCATCTTTTTTTTTTTTTTTCTGTGCTCCTTTTGTACCCTTGGCAACAGCACTTCAGGGGAAGATACAGTGCTCTTCAACTAAGGAAAAAAGAACTACTCACTGAAAGAATAGAGCCCTTTCTTCAAACACCAGCATAGTCTTGTGACTGGCCTTTTCTCTTCCAAGTGGAGTTGAAGCTGCAATTACTCCACAAGTAAGATAACAAGCTAGTATATTTCATTGAGTTCTGATGGACCCTTTGATCATCTGTTTAAAACACTGTGACACAGTCAGTGTAAGTAAGTGTGTAGAAATCAGGCTGAATTCTCTTACTTAGATAACCAAGGAATGTTTTTTAGAATAGGTATTTCTCCAGTGGCTTGCTGGCTAGCAAACATGAATAAAACATGTCCTTTACCTTTATGACTAAAAATAAAATTTAAGACATGAAAATTAATAAAAGTAAAGGTGATCTTGTTATATCCGTGGTGAAATTGATTTTTATTTTCTACCATTCCACTCTGCGTTATCCATAGTACTATCCTGTAACCACCAATGAATGCACATGATGTTTATTCAGGGTAGGTCTCACACTGAAATTAATTTATCTGTCAAAGTCATGGTCCTGTTATGGTGCAGGTTTGTCCTCATTGAGAAGACTGTATATATCAGTAAAGCCTTGAAAAAGTCTCCTATCACAATAGATTAACACTCCTGCCTGCAAGTAGACCACAGCTAGAATGAGTGGATTAAACAGCATAAAATTAGAAGCACCTAGTGTGCTGGGCGTTTCCTGTGCTTCAGAATAGTCACCTTCCGTGGATGTATTTAAAAGCAATCTGGTTATGGCGCTTAAGTATATGGTGGAGTAATGTCCCTGGTAGAGTTAGATAATGGTTGGACCTGATGATCTGAGAGAGGCTGAGGGAACTGGGTTGTTCAGCCTGGAGAAGAGAAGGCTCCGGGGTGACTTAATAGCAACCTTCCAGTACCTGAAGGTTGCCTACAGGAAGGCTGGAGAGGGGCTGTTTACAAGGGCCTGTAGTCAAAGGACGAGGGGTAATGGGTTTAAATTTGAAAAGAGTAGATTTAGACTGGACATCAGGAAGTTCTTTACATTGAGGGTGGTAGAACAGTGGAACAGGCTACCCAGGGAGGTGGTTGAGGCCCGATCCCTGGAGATATTTATGAGGTTGAACAAGGCTCTGAGCAGCCTGGTCTAGTTGAGGGTATCCCTGCTCAGTGCCAGGGGGGGTGGAGTAGATGACCTTCGGAGGTCCCTTCCAGCCCTAGCCATTCTGTGATTCTATGATTTCTATGATCTTGATGCAGTGAAAAACTCAATAACCAAAGTTATTAAGCAGGCATTCTTTATTTTGCAGTGCTGGACACACAGGGGATCACTCCTCCAAATGTGCTTACCCATACAAGCTAGGTACATAGTTTATATGCAGGCTAAACATACATATTCATTAAAAGGGCAGTCTTACGCTAATGGGTTCCTGGAATTCATTTACATAGCTCAAGCATGCGTAATAAAATTAGGGTTAGGGTCTTTTCTCCCCTCAGTGGTCTTCCATGACCTCTGGTGGACATCTACTTCATCTTCTCTTCTTCATCACAACTACCCATTTATTGTTGTTGCTTGTTCAAAGATTACTAAAAGTCTACCAGACATCCCGTCTCCTGCCTTCAATCTTAAAAGCCTTTTTCAACCGTAGCGATTCAGTGATTCTGTGATAGTAACACCCATGAAGTGTTTATACTCTGAAGACCACTCTGCCTGTGGTCTAGGCAGAGAATTGAGGCTTCCTGCCATTGGTCCCCTGAATCTTTCTGAGGTATCTGTCTTCCATATGGGTATTTCCAGCAGTGTTCAGCTATATCTTACCCAAAATGCTCAAGCAACCATCTATTTCCTGTTGGTGTCCAGGGGATGGGACATCAAACAACTGTGGTCTCCACCCTGCAAACACTGTTTCACCATGGATGAATTACCTCTGACTGTACAACTTGTTTCTTGATTCACTTAATCCTTCACAACTGATGGAAAGTTTATTCCCTCCTACAATGCAAAAAGCCAAAGCGTTGGATTTTAAAACATCATTTGTATGTGTCTTGGTATCATATGTCTGCAAATGCAGAAATAATTGAATAGCCAGGATAACAAATACTCTGTTGTCACAGCTCTCTCATTGATGTTTGTGACAAGTGACTACAGGTCTTTTGTGCATTATCTCTTTTATTTTGTTTAATACCCTTCCTTCCATTCACTGTAACTTTATGCAGCTAAAGAAAAAACAGTATTTTGCCTTTGTTTCCTGACAAATGTTACTATTTGTAAATTGTCTTATTTGTGCATTGTCTCAGTTATCACTACTCCTCCTCTCTGCACCCCCTTCCCTAGCTTCAAATTAGTTTGTGCTGTTCATTATGCCAGAAGGAATATGGAGACCCAGACAGAGCTCTCGCACAAACACGCAGCTGTCCAGGTCTCCAGCTGCAGGGAGTGCCTGAGCCTGGCACTCATACTGGAGGGCAGCAGAGGCAACCCCTTTGTGAGGTGTGACCAGCTGAATGATCTGCTCAGCCTGGTGGAAGAGCTGGAAGAGATTTGGAAAGGGCAAGGAGTATTAGCAAGTGGTTAAGGGAGATAGATGGGTGGAGCCACACCCTGAGGCCAGGGCGACAGATGGGAGCTCCACAAAAAACAGAGGGTGGTCTCCTCCCCTCTTGCCAGGCAGAAGGAGGGGACCTGAGAAACACGGGAGGAATGGAAACACAGGGGGGGCAAAGGGGGGGGCAGGCAAATCCCCTCCCAGCCTCTCTCACCTTCTCAGTTTCCCCCTGCACAACAGGATTGTGGCTCTGGAACATGAAGGCCAGGGAATTGATGTAGATGGAATCCTAATTAGGAAGTTGCCTGGGGTGAGGCAGACAGCCCCATGCATTAGCGCTGCTTGTGTTAAGGAAAAAAGAAGGGTCATTGTTGTAGGTGGTTGCCTTCTGAGGGGAACAAAGGTCCCCATAAGCCGACCGGATCCAGCACACAGGGGTATCCCTGGGGTCCAGGTCAGAGATGTTACAAGGAGGCTCACTGATCTGGTACAGCCATCAGATTATTACCTCTTGCTGGTAATGCAGGTTGGAAGTCATGAAGTTGCAAACAGAAGTACAAAAGCAATTTAAAAGGACTTCAGGCCATTGGGGATGAAGGCAGGAGATGGGATGTCTGGTTGAGTTTCACTAATCTTTGAACAAGCAACACCCATAAATGGGTAGTTGTATAGGAGGCACATACTGTGAAATTCATAACCCTGTAGATAGTGATTATCTCCAGGAACAGGACAACAAGACATCTCGAGGCACCCGAGCATGCTGAACAGACAAGAACCGGTTTTGTGGCAAGAATAAGGATTTTAATCTTTAGGTCACTAAAAGAACACAGTAATGAAGAAGAGAATATGAAGTTAATGTCCATGGAAGCTCATGGAAGACCACCGAGGGGATAAAAGACCCTAACCCTAATTTTATTACGCATGCTCAGGCTATGTAAATGAATTCCAGGAATCCATTAGCATGACTGTGCTTTCTAAGACATATAATGAATGTGTATGTTCAGCCTGCATATAATCTATGTATCTAGCTTGTATGGGTATGCACATTTGGAAGAGTGATCCCCTGTGTGTCTGGCTCCGCAAAATAAAGAATGCCTGCTTAATAACTTCGGTTATTGAGTTTACAACTGCATCAGTTTGGCACCCCAGACGGGACAGTTTCTGCTTGGCTGCAGGATCCCCTGAGAAAGAGGACTCCCTGTATGCCCCTGGGATTTCCCAGTAGGACTCCTTGACTCACAGAGCTCACTGCAGGAGCAGACAAGGACCATCCTGGTAAGGCATTATTTTTGGAAATTTGGTTTTGGTTTGGGAGGTATACCTTTGGATTTGGAGGGTACTCGTAACATGTAGGAGACGTCCTATGAAGGGTACAGTATGCCAGATATTTTAAAATCTTCAGTACACTTGCTATTTGTATGCATACTTGGTTTTGGTATTTGTATTTGTATGCATACTTGGTATTTGGTTTTGTTATTTGTATGCATACTTGGGTCCAGATCGTAAGATTTATCAATTTATCAATATTTTGGACTACTGGAATAGGATATAGAATCATAGAATCATAGAATCATTATGGTAGGAAGGGACCTCCAGGGTCATCAAGTCCAACCTTTTTCCCATCATTTCTCTAACCCGTATACCATATCCTCAAGCACCACATCTATTCTTTCTTTAAACATCTCCAGGCATGGTGACTCCACCACTTCCCTGGGCAGCTTGTTCCAGTGCCTAACCACCCTCTCAGTGAAGAGTTTCTTCCTAATATCCAATCTAAACCTCCCCTGACGCAACTTAAATCCATTTCCCCTCGTCCTATCATTACTAATTG
>JANHFZ010020984.1:87416-111889 GCA_027560215.1 Halcyon smyrnensis | reverse complement strand
CGGTGTCCCGCGGGGAAGCCGGGCGGCCCCGCTGCGAAGTCGGCCCCCCCCTTCTCCCCTCCCCCGCGTGGGGGGGGGGGTTGGGGCACCGCCCCCTCCGCGCCCCCCGGCCCGGGCGGGGGGTCGGCCTCCCGCCCCCCGCCATTTTGGCGGCCTCTCCGGGGTGAAGCCGTGGCCGTGGCCGGCCCTTTCCCCGCGGCTCTGGCCCCTCGAGCGGCTGGAGGCGGCCGGGGACGGGGCAGCGCGTCCCGCTTCCAGGGTCCGACGGCGGGGAGGGGGCCCGGGGGGGCCGCGGGGCTCCCCCCTCACGCTCGCCGCCTTCTCCCGAGGGCGAGGGGGCAGCCGGGAGACCCGCTGCCGAGATGAGGGTTCGCCTTACCCCCCCGGTAAAAAGGATTTCTGTGGGTTTCAGTTGTCCAGACCCCCCCAGAAACTTCCCTCCAGCTGCCCCGGCGCACTCCCTCCCCACGCGTGTCGGTGTCGGGGCGAGGGCCGAGCCGCTGGCCCCCGGCGCGGGGAAGCGCTGCGGGCCGGGCCGGGCTGGCAGAGAACCGGGCCGGGCAGCGGTGCCGGTGGCTGTGGGAGCGCCAGGCAGCGTTCTGAGGGAGGGAAGCCCGGCCGAAGGGGCTTCTCCCCGGGCACCTGGGCAGGCGTCGAGCGTTGGCCGCCTCTGCCCTTAGAGAAGCCTTCGGGTGCAGCCTGGGAAGAAGCGCAAGGTTACGGCCTTACGATGGTGCCCAGCAGCCGGGTGAGGGGTGTTTGAAGCTTGGAAGCCCGGCTCTGGCCGCACTGGGGCTCTGAGGCTCTGTTGCAGCTCTTCCTTTGGCGAGGAGACCGTAGGTTGTTGGGTTTCCGAAGCGTTGCGCTCCTGGAATGCGGCTCCCACCCCGGCACCGTGCCTCCCATCTGATACCGTAGGTAAAAATAGATCTGCGTGTGTGAGCCGAGGAGCTGTCAGATACGAGTTTGGGATGTTGACTTGTTGGGCGATGCTCCGAGGGACTTAACATTTGCCCCAAAAAAGCCTCTGGGGCAGAAAAGTACCCAACCGACCGCCTGCATCCGACACGCCAAGGCAAAAATAGCCGAGGCAAAAAGTTTGGGGGTTTCCTCCCGAGCTTCTTCAGCACGTGAAGGGCAATACGATCGCTCGAGGAAACCCTTTCAGGTGAGCTCTGCAAACAGGTCCTCGATCGCGCCAGGGACTTGGAGCTGCCCGCGGAGCCGGGGCACGGCGACAAAAAGTGATGCTGCTTGACGTGCAGCTCACGCAAGGTTGAGAATTAACCTTAATTCAAACCGGCTAAAGGGGGTTTGAAACGAAGGGTTTCCAGAGTCCAGGAAGGTCGGGTTATACGCTGCTATCTCCCCGCGGTAACTTGCGTGGCAGCGAAATACGTCTTTGCCGGAGCAGGGGAGAAGAATCAGCCTCTCTGCGTTTGCTCTCCGGAGGTGCGTGGGCTGGGTGAGCCCGTCTCCGCGGAGCAGGGGATTCGCTGTGGAGCCGGGAGAGAGATTTTTGAGGGTCTGTCTCGTTCCTGCCATTGCCCGCCTGGGCTGTTTGAGGTGGCTGCGCTTGGTCCTCGCTCTGGGCTCTGGCCCCGTAGGCGATGGGCGTTTTGGCTGGTAGGCTGTTCTTTCGCGACGTGTTTGTAATGCCTGGCACAAAGGGCTCGAGGTGGAATTACAGCCTCTTGAAGCAAAAGTAGGAACTGCTGCTGTTTTGTCGTTGTTGCTGGTGGTTTTCCCCTCTCTCCTCAAGGTTTTCAAATGCTCGGTGAGGGCTGTGGTACCACATTTCACGTTTTAGGGGGTAAAACCATCATTACTCCGTTGCCTTGGAGCTTTTAAGGAGCTCTAGCTGTTGACGAGTAAAAAAGAAAGGGTAGCCGGTCTTTTAGGAGTAAAACAGTCGAGTTGTGCTGGTCCTTGCTAAGTGGTATTAAGTTTTTGTGTGTGTGTTTTTTGTTCCCCCTGCCCTGTTCCTTCCATCAGTTTGTGACCTTGCGTTTTGCGCAGAGTTTTGGGGTTCAGCTGGATGATGAGCCTAGAGATTATCCTCTCTGGCCAAAAGAAGAGTCAGGAGGAGAGATACTGGGGAGAAGGAACACAACTGGTGTTGGAAAATCAGTCCCGTAGAGTCAAAGTGCTGTCGAGTATTGTTGTTGGGTTTTTTTTCCTGTAAAGGCAAATTGCTGTGCAAGTCAAGTCAATAATCGAGCAGGTCATCGGTGAGAGTCTGGGTCTTGGTTGCCTTCAAACCGCTTGGCACCACCACGAGCGTGCAGAGCTCGCTTGGCAAACGTGGCCGTCAGCCGTACGGCGTGGGGCCGGTGCAGAAGGGAGAGCGAAGCCTGGTGGGGCGGTGTTTGTCCTCTTCGGTGGTCTGTCCGTGCCGGTGACGGGAAGGGCTCCGTTTGGTTACTGTCACTATGAGGAGAAAAGGATCTGCTGGACTCCAGAGAAACGCGGCTGGGCTCTTGTTGCTCGTCTTCTTGGTGAGGAGCAAAGAATTCCTGATGGTGCCTCTGCAGCTTCTTGTGCCTGAGCTGAAGGCTGTCTCGAAGGAGGAGCTTTTGATTCGAAGCCGTGTAGCTCCAAGGTTTTCTGTACGAATTTGTCTAATCTGCATTTTTGGGGGCCACCACTCTTCCACGAGGAAGTTCTTCGTTCTCCGGGTGGTCCCTCGAGGCAGCTTTTCCCGCATTCTCTTCTCTTTTCATCTTGGAGTTTCTCGGGTTGCTTTTGATTTCACAATCTCGTCACGTTGTCGGTAGGGAGATCTGTGTAGTTGTTCGAGAACAGCTGTTGCCCAGAAAATCAAGGAGAAAAAAAACCTGTCCTTCAACTTAATCATGGGTTTATTTTCCATCATCTCGTTCGGTTTATTGGAGTGTACGAAGGATGCTTGACTGGGTGTACGTCTCCGTCGCGGGGAACCTTTCTGTCGGCCGGCGGGGTCCGTGGTGAGGACTAGGAAAGCTGAAGCAGGAGGAGTCCCGTGAGGTGACCCCGTTGCCCATGCAGGAGCGACTTAGGAGCGGGAATTCACCCCGGCTCGCGTTTTAACGTGCGTGTTCCTGCGCTCATTTGTTTCTCCCGTGCGTGGCGAAAGGGTTTATAGGAGCACAGAGGAGAGGCTGCTCTTTAGCACGCGGTGGAAATGCCGTTGTGACCTTGCGTTTCCAAGGGCCGTGTTTGGCCCTTGAGTAGCGGCGGCTTCCCTTGATTTCAGCGAGAGCTCGGGCAATTATTCCAAGTCCCAGGTGTGAGCTTCATCTCGAGTTTCTATCGAGAGAATGCCCATCTTCCCGAGCGAGGGAACGCGTTGTGTTACCAGCCCTGGCCAGAAGCGGGTGGCTACTGGTGATGGTGCCGTCAGGTCCTCGTGAGGTTTGCATCAGCCCCTCTTTTCCTGCCTTGCCTTCTCCCGCTTGCTTCGGTCGTCTGCCTCCTTGGCTTCTGTCTTGAGAAAGACCGGGCAGCTTCTCGCAGCGGTGTTTCGTCGACGGTCTGGTGCCCGTGCTGCCACCCCCTTCCTGAAGATCAGCTGCATCCTCCTGGCAGGTCTCCCCTCTTCATCTTTGCCTCGTTTGTGCCGTTCTCTTGAGTTCGTGAGCCCCTCTGGGCCGGCGTCCCCGATGCCGCGGCCTGAAGCTCGCCCGGAGGTTGCCCCGCTGCGCCAAAAGCACGTTCGTTCTGTGGCAGGCGAGCGCACAGCTGAGGGCGGTGGCTTGGTGCTGCTCGTACCGCAGCCTGGGGGGTTGGCTGGGGAGCCCACTGGTGTTACTGGCTTCTAATCTCTTATTAATTGTTTTTTCTTTTGTCCCGCAGGTGCCTGTGTCTACCGAGGCTTGTTCTTTGAGGTAGGTGAGCTTGAATGTGGGCGTGTTGGAGAAAGTGCTGTCGAACGTGACTCTAGTCCCTGAATTTTGTCTCCCCCGCCAACAGCCTGGCTGGTCTCGCAGCAGGTCACGGGGCCGTGAGCCTTCAGCCTGCTGGCAAAACAGCAGCGGCGTAAATATTGCCCTGGGAGAGGTTACAGATGTTCTCCCTGGGCCTTTGAACCTAACCTCTCTTCTCAGCACGGCTCTGCCTGTGCTGAACTGGGGCTGCTCTGTCCCGGGTGGAAAGATGCGAGAGATTTCGGGGGTTTTGGAAGCCGTGTGAATCGCAACCGTGCCGTCCGAGGCCGCAGAGGGGTTACGGTTTTGATTCAGGGGATTTACCGGCTGAAAAGAAAGCTTTTTCTGGGTGACCATCGGGCCAAACGCCGCAACCCCAGCTGGAGCGTTGGCGTCCCGGTGTGCCCGGGGCACTGAGAGAGCTGCTGACAACCTCCAGGAGGAAAGCCCTAGAACCTTCTTGTTGTGTTTTAACCACTGTTTCCTTTCAGCATCTCCTGTTATTCGGGGCTTTTCGCGGTGTTTCCCGGGCGAGTGGTTGTAGGTGAGCTGTTACTGGGTTGTTGTGGGAATGCTGTTTGCTGCAAGTCTTGCTTTGTGGCGTTTGCCTGTCCTGCTCCCGCCGCAGACCTGGATTTCCAGCTGTGCCGAGGAGCTTTGTGTTCCTCCCTCAACCCTCACCTCCCAGAGCCACGCAACCAGCACGGCCTTTCCTTAGCAAAGGAGAAAACGCTCGGAACGGTTTTATTTCTGGTTTTTCTTCGCCGGAGGACAGCGCGGGTGGGGATGAGGAGACGTTCGTGCCGCAGCGAGCGTAAACACGCGCGGGACGCATCGATGGGCTCCGTGTCGGCGTCTTTTCTGCCACCTGGTTTGTGCCAATGGGGCTTTCTCAGAGGGAGAGGGGGGAAGCGCCGGGTCACGACTTCGGGTGGGAGTTGCTTTAAATGGAAAGCACTATTTGAGAAATGATGCTCCGTGTCGGGTGGACGCTGCAAGAAAGAAGGACAAGGCCAGCTGAGCAATCCCCAGTCGCTTTGTATTTGGTGTCTGGTAAAACGAGGGTGTTGTCCGTTGCGACAGCTGCCGGTAGCGCGCGCGAGGATCAATTTCTGGACTGGCACGTTCCTTTGGAATTTGTGGGGGGGGCTTTTTTAATGCTGCGAAGCAGCGAACGAGCCGAGCGGCGTGTCTTGGAATATGTTTTTAAACCTGGATGTTGAACAAAAATAACGAACGGAATAAAAGGCCTTAACTTAATCCACGGTGCGCGGTACTGTACTTGGGCTTCTCCGGAAAATTTTGCTGCCCTTTTTCCTTTTGAAACCGCCTGAAAAAGATTTGAGTTAATTGAAGTGCTTAGTTGGCTTGAACGCCTTAAAAGAAGGAGCTTTGGGTTTAGCGATCGGTCGAAAGGCCGACTTGCCCGCTCCAGGGAAGGGGAAGCAAAGAATTGTTGTAGCTCTTTGGATAGTTTGGTTTTTCACCTCTTAATTCTGCTCTGCGCCGCTCACGGCAGAGGCCACAAATAACAATAATAATCCCACGCTGACAGGTGACCTTCTGTATAAATGCAGCTTCCATCAGCTCTGTTATCGATCGGATTATCAGCTCGCTGGAATGTGGTGTAAAGACTCGGGTGGAACTGGGCCCGTCGGGGACAACACCAGCGAAAGAGCAGGAGATAAACTGGTGGAGGCGTGGGGCTGCGTGACGCTGGCGGCTTGCTCAGCTTCGGAGCTGGGTTTTGCATAATTACATCGGGCTGATTGAGCTCGTTTCGGTGGCAGGCGTAATCGGAGCGGAGAGACAAAGCGCTGGCTTCGAGTTCTCTGGAGAAAAAAGTTGCTGGAAGCGCAACGTTTGTGCCGATGAAACAAAAGCATCCCTTCAAATCTTCT
This sequence comes from Halcyon smyrnensis, assembly GCA_027560215.1. Classification (NCBI taxonomy): domain Eukaryota; kingdom Metazoa; phylum Chordata; class Aves; order Coraciiformes; family Alcedinidae; genus Halcyon; species Halcyon smyrnensis. The sequence goes on along the minus strand of JANHFZ010020984.1, from coordinate 106,083 downwards.
CGGTAACATCTTGCGGTTCCGGGAGTGCCTTCTGTTGTCAGGAGTTTCAAGAAAAGCCTGATTTTACGCTTTTGAAATCAGGTTTCCGTTTCCATCTGTCGGTTGTGCTGAGTCAGAAAGGAAAGGGGAATTATAATAACTAGAAAATGCCTTTTTATTATTTTTTTCCCCCAAAAAATATAAGCCTCTCGCTCTAGACAGCTTCTCTTCTGATTACATTTAGCGGCTGTTTGAAATGAGGCTTGGCAGGTGCAGAGCACCCCTGGTTAGGGAATGTTTCACATGAGCAATGGGAAATGAGCTTCCCTTTAATTTCTTTAGGAGGATAACGAGTTACTACTGAAAAATGAGATCAGGATTGAAGGTTTCGGTGGGAGCTTCTGCTCTCTAACTTGTACGGTGGTCGGGATGTTTTGCCATTGAGCCATATCCTACAGATGATGATTTTTGTTTATCGAGCAGGTACAGTTAGATGCCGTGACTCTCCCAGGACTTCCGAGAGTAAGGCTGGAACGACTGGGAGCATTCGGTGCAGCGGGGGCCGGATCCTGCAGTGCCGTTGTCTTTGGAGCGAGCGCGGTAACACCCGGTCGTTGTCTCGTGCAGTTTGGGGGGCTTGATACCCAACTTGTCCCGGCTTCGTGTGGCTGTGAAGAGAAGGGCAGCTTAGAGGTCAGGTGAAGATTCTTCTCCTGAGGATGCAGCGAATTCTTGTCTCTTAATCAGTAAAGAGGTGGGTTTTTTTGTGGACCAAAGCACACATTCTAATACATAATAATTCTTCTTTTGTACATCAGTGGTTCTCACACAGAAGATTTCTAAATGTCACTTTTTTTTGGTCGGAGAAAACGAACTCTCTTAGGTCCCCACAGCCCCTGGCTCAGGGCAGCAGCAGGTCCCACCTGCACGGCGACTTCACTCCGTGTAAAAGAAATCTCGTGTTCTAACAGCCCAGGGCCCAGAGGGGAACTCAAGGTCCTCCTCAGTTGCCTGCTCGTGTTTCAGAGCAGCCTTCGCTCCCGAGGTTGAACCTCTGGCATGCTCTTTCTAAATATTCAGGCACGTGGGGCGTTTGTGCCAAAAGGAGATTCGAAGCAACTCTACTTTGGAAAGCAAAAAAGAAACGTGGACAAATGAATCGCCTAGAAGGGACAAGTCTAGGGGCTGTGGGGCCCTTGAGCTTTACTCGGCGGCTCCGGGCTGTCTCTCGGGGGGCTTTTTTTTCCGTGAAGGTGTGTCTGGTGGCTGCAGCTTCGGGGGTCTTTCCTCTCCATCCTCTGTCATGGCTGGCGAAAGACTCGTGCTTCACCTTCCTCGTGTTGTGGGAGGTGATCTGGCTGCAGCTTTATTTGGAGATCAGGGTCTCGACAAGAGTTGCCCTGTTGCACATTTTCCGTTTCAGTGCTCTTCCCGGACGGTGACTGTTCATCCACGAACGCCGACTTAAGTAGATGATTAACATTTAATAACAGAGTTATAGGAGCTGTGTGCCAGAGCCTTGGCAGGACACGTTGGATTTCTCACGGATTCATTCAGCAGAAAAAAAGAATTCAGCTGAACAATTGCTCAGTGTTTATGAATTTCACAAGTCGCTGTGCCTCCCGTCTCTGCGGATGCCTTCGAAGAGCCTGCTTTAGGAAAGAATGTCTTGTAATCCGTCGTTTACTTTTCCTTCTTAAATTCCCGGCCTGAAGATTTCCTTTTTCCTTTGCTAAGTCACTTCCTCATTCCTTCCTTCTCCTCAACCCCATCGAAACCTCCATCGGGTTTCCCATTTGCCTTCTCTTTAGAGCGGGGGTTGTGATGTCCAGTTAATTGCCAAGAGAAACGATGGAAATCTGGGGTTGCCAGCGAAAAAAGCCTGATAATGAGTTGGAGCTGGAGACCTGCAGAGAGGGCAACGTAATGTAGCTGTAGAAAGGTGCCAGCTTACATCACCTGGGTGGAAATGGGGATCGGGACTCATCAAATCTCTAGGTTTATGATATTCTGGTGGGCCTTGTGAAGGCAGGAGGGGGGAAGCGGTTCGTTGGGGAGCGGCCAAGTACCGTCTGCAGTTGGGGTGAGAAGCAGGAGAGAGGCTGTCAGGGTTGGAAGTCGCAGCCTGCTTTCCCCGAAGGGATTTCATGTTATATTTCTGTCTCTAAGGTGACTTCAGTTTTGAAGGACTGGCCCTTGCTTTTCTTCCTTGCCCGAGTCGTCAGGGCCCGCGCGCTGGCAAACTGATTTTCCCTCTCTTTGGCACAATAGTTTGGAGCCGCAGAAACCACCCGGTGAGGCACACGGTTCTGGAGCCAGTCATCTTAGCCCTGCTGGGCTCCTCGGAAACCTGTGATCAGATACCAGGGAGACAACGCTCATCAGGTGACTGGCGAAGGTCTTTGAACTGCTCAAGAAAGTCGGTATGGTTTGAGTTATCCCCAGACGACGTCTTCCAGAAGCGGCGTCCGCGCTCTGACCGTAGCTTTGCACCAGGAGCTCTGCGGGAGGGGAAACGCAGGCAGAAGGCTGGGGCAAAAGCCTATTTCCATCTGTCTTTCCTGTCATACGGGGTCCTTTTCTGTCATACGGGGTCCAGGGTCATCGTGTTGCTGCGGTGCCATGGCGGGCACGTCCCGCACCCAGCAGACGGTCGCGAGAGGTTCCCCGCTCCCTGCACGGAGAGCTGAGTTTTCTCTGGTGCTTTCTCTCTGAGAGCAGATCACTTTAGCAAAAGAACCTGAGCTGTTTTCTTTCGTTGTTTGCTGTGGCTCAGTGGAGCAAGCAATTGCCCTACTGCCTGTGCCCGAGATGTTCTTTCAGCTCCTTCAAGAGCTTCTCCCTGTGTATCTCTCCGTACGGGCCGCGGCAAGTCCCACTGGGGCCTGGGAACTTGGGCTGTTTTCTTGTGGTGCTGCTTTTCCCCTGGAGAAGGGCTGACAGATACCCCATCTTAAAAAGAATCTGCAAACACCAGTGAGGTTTTGGGGGTTGTTTTGCCACCTGGAATCTCCGAGTGGAGAAGCCAACTTGGTTTTGACTCTTTGGTTTGATCTGATAGGTAAACCCAGAAATGAGGCAAAGAGACAAGGGGTGTGTTGGGGAGACAGGTTTATATCAGAGCTGGGATGGTTGTCTTTGGGACAACAGTGGGCATCTTACCCAGGAATCCTGGGCTAGGAATTTTTTCAAACACTGGCCGAGTCTGCTGAGGTGGAGCTTTGCATCTGGGTAGCTGAACGGTCGAGTAGGCAGCAAAAAAGGGCCTGTAGCGTTGAAAAGCAGGACTCGGCACGCTCTGGTTCAGGGATCAAAGCAGAACTCTGGGCTGGCAAGGCCTGTCCTCTGTCCTGTTCCTTTCGGTGTGCTTTCAGGGAAGCAGTTTGGGGGGGTAGTAAAAGCTCTGGAGAAAGGCTGCCATGGGGGAAATTTGTGGGAGTTGTGCTTGCTCTGGAGAGCTCAGCTTGTTCTGGACTACTACCAGGCTACACCTGCACGTTTGCCAGCTCCGGATGTGTTCACGACCTTGTTCTTCATCCTCAAAACACGGGGAAGTGGTGAACACCTGCTCGGTCTTTTGAAATAGATAACTAGTGTTTTAATCCGTCGGAAACCTCGGGTGGCATTGGGCTGCCGCGTCTGCGCAGGGGTCCCGTGTGGAATTTCCCGTCTTCCAGGTTGGTTTCACGTGTTTCTTTTTGTCTTAACTCACGTCACCATCAGAAGTGCTGCTGAGAAACCCCCTCACCCTCAGAGCTGGGGCTCAGACTCGCGATGCGAAGCCGTCGGGGATCAGTCCTTTCTCTGAGCTGTTGCAGGAAACATCGGCGTTGCGGAATTTCACCCGGAGCCTAAGCCATTCCTTGGCGCTTTCGGGAAGGGGTCGACCAGATGGGGAAAAGATTCCCAAATATGAAGCTCTTCCAGATGGGTGCCTTGATTTTTATTTATTTTTTTTTAATCACTGCTCAGCTCTGTCGGCCTTGGAAGCGGCTGTGGGGAGAGCCACGTGACGCCGGGATGCGCTGGTTTACGAGGCTCGGGTGCCGGTGTTTCTGCCGTGCATGTTAAGTAGCTCCTGGTGGGAATCCGTACAGCAGCCTTCCAGTGGAACTGGAATTACAGATAAACTGTAATTCTTCTAGCTCTGCGACTCGCCGTCGAGCCGCAGATTAAGGAGACCCGTTGGGATAAAATACTCGGCGCTTGCTCGGTTTTGTAATCGTTAGAGCTGCTTCAGGATCCCTCGGTAATGAATCCTCCAAATCACCCTGCGAGCTCAGCAGCAGAAGCATCTTTATTTTACTGTGGCTGAGGGAGAGTCCCAGGCCTTTTCAGATGCCCTTAGCTGTGTTTCTGAGGATCAGGGAGGGGGGAAAAAGCTCTCCCTCCTCCCCCGGATGATAAACCCTCAATCCGATTTCTCCCCATCTTAATTTGAAGGATTTGAAGGCAGGTGTTTCATCACTCAAAAAAAAAACCCAACCAAAAACCCAAAGAATGGAGGAGTTTCCTAACCTCCCTCCTGTGTGTTTTATGGAGATCAGCATTAAACTTTTTGCAGGCTCAGAATTGGGACATTCTGATTTAAGTTGGACTCCGAGGATAAATTTCCAGTGGTATCCACAGGAGCTGAGAGCGAGATGAGAAAGGTAAGAAAGTGTGGACCTTGCAGCTATATACACACCCACTTATTTATCTCGCTTATCAAACTAGAAATCTCATTGCTAACAGGAATGTAGCCTCCCTGAAAACGTTAACCTTTCCCTGCCCTGGGAATTCCTCTCCATCAGTAGATTGGGTGCGTAGCCAGCACAAGACCAGTCGCTCGTCCCTTTGTGGTTCCTGGGGTATTCTGGGGAAAGAAAAGGTCGGTTGTTTAGTTCCGCACTTGAAAACCTGCGCTGATTTCGACAGAGTTGTCATTCCTGACACCCTAATAGCCACTTGGGGCTTCCTGGAGGCAGGAAATCCTTTGATGCCTTGAGTGGTTTCAGGTGAAAACATGAGCAAACTTGTTAGCCGTTTTCTTTCCCCCATTTTTTGCAGTTTCTTTCATAGTGTTTTTACATCTTTTGTTTTGCTTGAGGTTTTAAGGGGCTACTTTAAATTCTGGGTACTCCTGAGTAAAGGCAACTTGCTACGTGTTTGTTCTAGGGGATTTATTGTTGGTTTAAGGAAGCGGTATTTCGGAAGTGTTCGTTATGAAGCCCTCAGTTCTATTGGAAGTTGGAGGCACTTGAGAATCACAGCTACTCTGTTTCCCGGTTAAACTGTGGGATCACCCTGGAAAGGGAGCCCCAAAGTGAGGGAAACCTTCCAAAAGAAGATTAGGTGCTTCCCTCGAGTGACCGAAGCAGTAATGCTTAAGTCTCTCTCCTGCGTTTTATTTAAAGCAGAGATTCCCAGAATGAAACAGTAAACTTAAGCTAAGATTTAATGAGATCCTCCGGGCAAAAGAAAGCCCAATACGTTGCTTTCAAAGACATCAGGAGACATCATATTAGATCAAATGCAGCCAATTGAGATGCAGTCGAATAGCAGTTGAGCTCGAACGAGGGCGGCTTGCGATGACACGGGAGAGCTGAGACACACTGGGCCGGGCAAAAGCAGAACCGAGTTCAATGGCATTTACCTCTGGAACGTTGAGGTTTTTTTCCTCTCTGGTCCATTAATACTTTGATTCTTCTGAGCAGGATTAATGAAGATATCTTCTTGGGGAAGATGGTCTCGCTTAACAACCCCGTCCCGCTTTGCTGTTCTGCACCGTAGGGTTTCTCCGAGTCGTTTCAGCAACAGCCTGGCCCCGTAAGGCCACGGGGTCCTTTTGGGTGAGCTTCAGGTGTACTTGCTGGCCCTGGAGGAGTGGTGAGAGCTCTGGATCTCCTCACACTTCGAAAATGAGCGTGCGGAGTTACCGCAGGTACTTCCATCTCCTCTGGCCTGCCCTTACTGCAGTGCATAGAAACCTTTTTTGTGGGGGAAGATCTAAGCTCGGAAGATGTAAGAGCGTCAATTCTGCTTCGTGCTTCAGGCAGAGAAATATCTGGGAGATCAGAGGCAAGCCTCTTGAAACCCCGTAGGAAAAGGCAGGGTGGTTTGCATCCTAGGAGCGGGCTGTGCAGCTCAGCTGCTTCTCCTGCTACGCTGAGCATCCTGCGTGCGGTCTGGGATGCGGGTACCTGGCGTGAGTAGCCGCACCCCGGCTGTCAGAAGCACTGGTTTGTACTGTGCAGCCTCTACAGCATCCCTCTCATCAGCATCTTTTCATTACTATTGCGGTGCTGGTTCGCCTAATAAAAAATAGGAAGCATTAGCATCAGAAAGAACCGGGGAACGACGCTTCCTAAGCAGAATATTTTCTCTGGGCTCTCGCTGGCTGTCAGCAGGGTGTCAGCAAGCGGTGCTTGATGGGTTTGAGGAGTACCCAAGACACGGCAGCTCTGATCTGTTAAGAATTTCCAGCGGCTCTGAGTTAGAAAGCGGGCTCAGCCTGTCTGTTGTCAGGCTTGTTTCAAGCGAGCAGCTTCAGAGTTTTTGATAGATGAGCTGCGCTTTAGCAGACCCTTCTCTGGCACAAGTCTAGCGCAGCGACCCTCGTTAATTCCCGACCGCTTTCCTCCTTCCAGCCTGGCGTGTGGAATCCGTATTTTGCTTTGCAGGTACCAGCAAAAGAGGCTGAGCTGATCTTCAAGGTCGCGTCTCCCCCTCAGCATCCCGTTCACACCGCTTGCTTGCTTCACCCTCCACAAATAGCTGATAAATCCCCGTGTTCAGACCGAGGAGATGCTAATTTCTCCTGTGGCAGCTCCGCTAAGTAACCTCCTCGTTAAAATCGGCGGTAGTGCCGTCTGGGTAAGAGCCGCACCGAGGTCTCTCCGTACTTAATATTTTGAGCGCGTTGTGCACGACGGCAGCGTGGTTTTAACCTTACTGAAGCCATTTCATGCTTCTGTAATTCATTGGCTTTTTAGTGTATTTATAGAAGCTATTTTTTTTCAAGCGCCGCAGTAGGAACGACGGGAGCATCTGGTTGAATCCGTCACGTCTTGTAGAACAACCTCTTAAGGGTTATTCCCAGTTAGATGAAATAGGAAAAAATAACCTTGGTAGTTGAGCCTTTCCCCCTTTAGATGGTTCCACCAATACTTGAGAGGCTTCGGATGTTTCAGATCGTTAGAACGCCGTGAGCGTCGCCGCCGGGCTGTTCTGCCCCATCACCGAGGAGAACATCAGAGGGAGCACAGTCCTTCCCTAACGTTGCTACACCAAGCCTGCAAGATGACGTGGGAGCAAGAAAGCTGTGATTTCTCGACGTTCATCTTTGGCAACCTCCCCGAGATGGTGTTGACAGCGGCATCTGCCTGGAGCGGGGTCGTGCGGGGACTGTTGGGCAGGTCAGAAAGCAGAGAAATACCCCCCTGGGGCTGTTGTGGAGAGTTGATCTCTCTCTTTACTCTGGCTCTTGTTCCTGCCTCATCTTGGCCCCACACCTGAAGTTTTGGCTCTTTTGAGACAAACTCACACACGGAAGCGTATGAAGAAATGACTTGGCATTGAACAGGAGTAAGTGGTTGGAGAGATGCCCTTCACTTGGCTGCCCTACCCCTCTTGGGAACGGCAGCTCCCTGTCTTCCTCTTGTGCTTAGTAATCATTTCTGGAGGCCGGCTTAAAGTGCAGGGTGGTGATAACTGTTTAGGACACTTGCCTTTTTTGGGGGACGGACGGGGGTCTTTCCCTTCTCTCATTCTCTTTCTCCCGGTGTTTTCCCTGGCATTTTAATGCGAGCATGCATATGAATAAATAAAAGTTCCTGCAGGCATCGGACTTTTTTTGCACAGTGCTTTTAAAGAGCAACGCTTCCGGGAGCCTGTTTGCAATTCTGTCAGATGCTGTTACAGACTTTGGGAAGGAAGAAGCCTCTCCACTGTTACCTGTGAACTTTCCCCACTCAGCGGAGGCCAGAGTGCAGGGGACCCTGAACACCCTGAAGACCAACTGTGTCAGTGCTGCATCTAGTCCAACCTTTATTTGGTGGTTTTGAGGAGCGTTTTGACTGCACAAAGCGGTTCTATAGCAACCTCAGCGACGAAATGTGCAGAAGGTGAACCCGTGTGTCACTTAAGCCTGGAACCACGTTCTGCAGATGTGAAGGGGGCTGGAAGATTTCCCATCCTCCGGGCTCCCGGTGCGTGGGTCTGCCAGGGCTCGGGAGTATCCACAGCAGCTGCCTCGTAGGGGGTGAGCACCTACCCCGACCCTCTGAAGCGTTAGAAGCAGCTATGCGCATCGTGTGCCAGGTTAGTGCAAAAAATCAACCGCTTGGAAGCTGATCAAAAAGGTGGTTTATGATGTTTTCGTGTCCTTAGGTTGACTGGCCATTTGTTTTCTGCCAGGTGTTTTGCAGAGCTGCTTTTGTGTGCACAGAATCCAAAACGTGATTGTTGGTAAAGACAGTGTTTTGGTTAAGTAACATTTGAAAAACCCAAAGCCAAACCCCACAGAACTGATCAGCCCAAACCAAAGAGGTTTATTTGTTTGTTTTCAAAATGTTTTCTATTTGGCAGCTTTTGGTTCAGGCTTGGGAGCATCTCCGGTGAACATGTCCCATTGCTGGGGCCGTGGGTGAAGGTGCTCCGGAGAGAAGCAAACGCTTCTGCTGCCGCCTCGGCTCTGTCACTGGCACCCCTCCCAGCAGCAGAGCCAAGTCCCTGCTCCTCTGCCAGCTGAACTCTTTCCCTCAGCTTTAGGTTCTCTCCGCGTGGAGTGGCACTCGCTGCTTGTGCTGAGCACTGGCACCCTGAGCCACTTCGGGTCACCCGAACTCTCTAAGAGATGCAGGAGTTGGTAGGAAAGAGTTTGCAGCGGGGGTGACTGTGAGCAGAGGTGCTTAATTTTATTTCCTTCTCACTTGAACAGTTTTATCAGAGCCGAGGGGTTCTTGCACATTTCTTCTTACCTTAGTTTCTTCAAACCAGGAAGCAGGTTCTGGGTTTTTTTCCCCGCCTTTGAGTTGTTCTGTTTTTTTTTCCTCCTGTCCCTCTGTGAATAGGAAGGACCAAGGTTTGGCAAAGCCCCTTACTCAGATATCTGTTGGTGTTTCAGCATCTTGCAGTGGTTTCAGAGGGCAGCAGCTGTCCCTTGGGAAGGCTCCTCTGCTCAGAAAAGGCTGGGTGAATGAAAGCACCTTGCTTCTCATTCACACGAAGCTTTTACCCAGCGCGGGATCATTTGCCAGCCCCAAGGAGAGGAAATCTCCTTTGTTCGAGCCAACTGACTACGGCGAGGTTCAAAAGCTTCGGGCTTGCTCCTCCTCGTTTGTCTCGGCCAAATTTGCGAAGGAGAACTGCAGAGCTTTGCTTTGGAAAGCGGTGATTTATGGTGGGGAGTCAGTCAACGTGTTCGCACATGACTCCTTTGGGCACGCATAAGAGTTGGTCTCGGGAACCTCCCACAAAAGCATTTGTTGCTTCTTATCTTGCACCAGGGGCCGGTTGCACGGTTGTTTTTTCCTTCCCGTTGCCAAAGAACTGGCTGCAGGCAGAGATTAATGAGAGGAGAAGTGTTCAGGGATGTGAGGCGTTCAGCATTTGACCCGTTTCCTACCTGGGCACGCTTCTCTTTCCTCAAAGAGCAACCTCCTCCAGCTTTTTTCCTTTAGTCGTTCCCCAGCGAAAGCAGGTAACGTACTTAAGGGGCCCTTTCATTTTCCTTCCATTTATTGTGAGGAGTTGAAGTGTGCTGAGCTGTGTTGAAATAAATACGTTTGATTTATTCTGTAAATAAAACTCTCCCGTCCCTAAGAAAAGGGAGTAGCCAGAAAATGAAAGCTAGATAAATTCAGCTCAGGAGTTAGGTAGATTTTTGCCGTGAAGATAAGGAATCATGGGAACAATTTCCTGCGGTGCGCTCTGAATTCTTCTGCATCGCTCGAAATCTTTATATCGCGCTTGGCTTTTTTCCCTTAAAGTTGCGCTCTGCTTCCGTTGCAGCTTTCGGACCAGAACCGGGAATTCATTTCTTCACCAAAGTCATCTACCACAGGCCTCCTTGCGTTCAAAACCAGGCAAGCTCCGTGTCGGGGCGAAATCTCTGACCGTAGAGAGGCAGTGTCTTGACTGCTCGTAGCTCTTGCTGAAGACACCCCGCATGAAACATACGGAAACTGTGAACACGGACGGGCACCTCATTTGTGGGTCTCTTTATTTCTTGCGCTGGGAAAAGGGAAGGGAAAGCAAAAGGCAAGGAAAGAGGGCAAGGACTCCATCCCGCCTGCCCTTACTGGCAACGTCCAGCTCCTTCACAGCCTCTTCCCGTGGGTCACGTTCTCCAGTGGCTGGCCAGATGAAGGCAGAGAAGTTACGGTGGCATCAAACGGACGCGAGACCAGAATTAGTTGAGGTTATGAGCTTTGTACCGCATGAGAAACGCAGCTCGCCGTAACAACCTCCGCAGCCTTCTAGCTCCCGGGAGGATGAATTACGGGCGGTAGCTGTGCCAGCTAAATCAGGTACCTAGAATGTTGTGTAAACTTCATTAAACAAACTCGGTAGCCGTGCTGTAGTCGATGAGGAGCGGGATGGGACGGCGAGGGTAGAAAAGGAAAACGCTTTGTGGGAAGTTGAAAAAACCCTTCAGCGTCTAAATCCGCAGAAGCAATTTCTTCTACCTCTTAGGCTTTAATGGTGGAATTTGAAACCACGAGCTTATAAACTTCTTATCTGGTAAAGCCTCGGTAGCCTGAATTAAGAACAACTTGCTGCTAACGTCCGCCGAGTTCCTCTTAGTCAGCAAGTCCTGTTGTATCTGATAAGCTGAATCCTTCCTGATGTTCTGCAGCCACACGTACTTGATCAGTTCTTTCTCGAGGTCTGAGAGGAGAAAGCGGAGAAGATCAACTTCACTGTCGCTGCTCTGGTTGATGGCGGCACGGCCTTTAGAAGAGGCTTCGTTTCTAACGTTGGCCGTGAGTTCACTTTTTAATTTAAAGGTAGGCTTTCCTGTGCACGGGCATCGGAAGCCGTATTTCCAAATGTGGAAGGCGAGCTCACCCCGGGAGGCTGTCATTTAATTTGGAGCTGGATGGCAGGCAGAAAGGGGTGGGTGCGTTTTCCCCTGCCTCCCTCAGAGGCAGAAGCCTGAATCAGGGGAAAACCGAATAATTCTCCGCTGCTCTGGCAAGTTGAATCTGCTTAGCGGAGGGTCCCGCGGACGGCAGCGCCGGCGCTGGGAAGCGGGGCACGAAGGGGGACGGGTCAGGGGAGCGGGTTCACCACGGAGGCCACGGTGGGATTAGTTCATCTGTAACTCGCAATTTCACCCGGAGCAACTCACTCGCTGAGTAGCGAGGACCCGAAAGACCAATTAAATTAAGTGAGCTTTTACTTTCCGGACAGGGAGAATTAAGGAGGCAAAAGTCAAGCTCCAGCTTCGAAGGGCTTTTGCTTTTAACGTGCCAACTCTTGGCGGCCGGTGCAAAAAGTCTGCGTGCTCATTTAATTCAGTTGGTTGGTTGGAGTTGAAAAGTTGATTGTTTTCCCTGAAGATAACCCTGCTGTCACCTCTCCTGCCTCTCCCAAATCCTGGTCTACGGACACTGGCTTTAACGGTGCTCTTTAAAGATCAGGAGGCGAAAGCCTGTCCTGGCAAACAGTGACTTTTACAACTGTAATTCTTCTCTTGTCATTTTTTGAGGGCTTGAAAGAGAACCCGGTGCTGCCCAGTAGGATGCAGGAAGCCCATAAAAAAGTTGTACCGGTCAGATGAAGGTAAATATCAAGCAGCCAAATGATTTCAGCTTTCATATTGACATTCACTCAGGGTTCTTAAAAGAAAAAAGCATTTCTGTTTTTAAAGTCTTCTGTAAAGAACCCAGGACTAGAAGGCTGACCCTGCACCAGCCTGTAGGTAAGTGGTTCCCCACGGTTTAGATGCAGCCGAAGAGATAGTTCGGCCTTCGGGCTCATCGGGTAACGTGATACGGTCTCTCTGCTTGGCAGGAAGTGTTGGAATTTCTATAATTTGTCATGAAATGCTGCAAAACTCCCTTTTGCTTTGCCTCGCAAAGCTGCTCCCCTAAGGAGAATCCTCAGTCCCGCTCTAAAAATGCCTCGTAGCTGGTTTCGCTCGCCTCTTACCAGGGGACAGCACAACCACCGAACGCTGCCCGTTCCTTCCCTCCCTTGCTCTCTGGCACAGGCTGTCCCTGCGTCATCAGGACTGCTGAAGCTGATGGAAGATGGTACGTTTCTGAGGTTAACAAACGCTAAAATCCTCGTTTGCAAGCATAGGAGATAATAATGGTCTGAGCTCTCGTCTCTTCCCACGAGCTAGTACTTGCCTTCAATAAGCATCAAGGGCAGAGGCTGGTTTGTGTGGGAAGAATGATTTTGAATGGTCCTAAAATCACAAATTACAGGAGCCTGCAAGTTTTCAGAGCAAGACTCCTGCTGAAGTAAATACTTTTGAAACGGTGGCTGTCGTTTGGGCACGGTCGGAGCGCTGGGGGGTTGGACCGACGGCATCGCTTTCAAATTCTCTGCCGTTTCTACCGAGGCTGTAATGACAGAAAGACCTTTATCCCATTTTTTGAAAGAAATAGATCTTTCTGCTCAGTACGGGGATGCTACGCTCCTCGCCTCGGCAAAGAAACCACCCTTTGAGACGGTGACAGTTCAGAAGTCCACGAGGACAGAGAAGAAAGAGCGATAGATTTGTGTGGGCAAACATTTAGTCTCCCGCCTTTCTTTTTTTTGGGCGCTTTATACCCAAAGTGAGAAAAGGACTGTCAAGATTAGGGGGAAATAGGAAGGAAAAACTGGTTTAGACACCAGCAGGCAGTCTGGAAGGAAGAGGTGGCAAATAACAGAATCTTTGTAGTAAATTGTAGTGGCCGGGCCACAGGGGACCTACGCTGGCATCTTGCTTCTTCCTCGCTCGGTTGCGTAGCTGGACGAGTCGTCCCGTCCGAGGGAGCGCTGACGCACGGTACGGGGGGCTCTGGAACTGACCTGCTTGCTCAACACCATCACCAGAAGTACCAGCCCAAGTCACAGTCGTCGTACGGCTGACAAATGGTGGTCGGCGAGGCTGGAAATGTCCCGTTTGGCCCCGGTCTGGCGTCAGCTCGGGGATTTTCCATCCAACGTGCCTTTTTGGAAACTTGCATCTAAGCCCCGCTTGCCAAGGGATTTATTTTGTGCCTGACGTCTGCGTCGAGCCCAGGAAATGCTTCTCTGCGGGTGCCCTGAAAAGGAGCATTACTGGAGACATCTTAACTTCGTGATCATCTACTCGACACCTTTTCTTCCCTGTTACTCGGAGCCGTCTCGATCGCTGCGAGTCGTGCTCGCTCAGGAAAGGGTTGTTCCAAGAAGAGCGTTTTCCTGTACCGCGGTTAATTATTCACGAGAGTCGCGGAGCTTATCCTGTCTTTTTCGCTCTCATATCAACTGCCTCACCTCAGGGGTGTTCGTGGTAGTAGAAGAATCTTGCGTAGCCCTCGCTCAGCCTTTTGCCAGTTGGTCTTTCTCCTCAAAGCGGGGAAGCAGCCGCGTCTTGCGCGACGGGGAGCGGCCCTTCGGCCGTGTGCTGAGAGCTGTCTCTCCGCTGAGGAAACAGCCGGTGCAGAGCTGATCTGGGAGAGGCATCGAGGGACATAACCCCGTTAGCAGGACAAGAAGACCTGCCTAAAAGGGTGCTGGATTTTCCTGACTGTGAAGTGTGAAATCCAGTGGTTTTATCGTAAAAGAAACATCTATTTTAGGCGACTGAGGAGTAGGGCAGACTTACTGAAACCGGGATAATCCTTTTGTGATGAACCAAATCGTTCTGTCTCACGTTTTGAGACTACTCCGGGGTGTGGGTAAGATCAGAAGCCTTTGCCCCTTTCGTAGCAGTTACTGGGTAAAAAGCAAGAAAGCATCTGAGAGAGCTTCTGTGTTTCACGGCCATCGTCTCTAGGGATAAGGTGCAAAAACTCTGGGAGATTTTGAATCATTCTGCACATCGAGCATCCTTTTTGTTGGCTCCTGCTCTAGACCTGTATCTTCAGCAGAGGAAGATCATCTCTCAGCAGTTGGTAATAATAAGCTCTCCCTTTGAGGTCACTCGTTGTTCCCCAGCTTTTTGTCTCATTAGCAGCCCCTACATGTGCTTCTTGTGAGGCTCCTTTTACATTGGAGTGCTAAAAATTGTATTTTTAATTTGCTTCTTCCTGAGTTGTCTGTTAAATGTCTTACTTAAAGCTTTTTTATATATATAAATTTAAATTTTTCTCCCACTTTTTGAGTCTTTTCAGAGGAGCCAGTCCTGTTGGGGTGCGCTGCTGGGAACTGTGTTTCTCCCTTTGGCTTTTCGGTGGAGAAGCGAGACTCTGTGCACGTGCTCCCAGTCCAGAGCTCCAGTTCAGCTGCCGTTTCAGAAGCTGTGCTGCTGAAGATGAGAACAGGCTGTTACCAGCTGGCTGGGAGCTGATGCAGCCTGGAACGTGCGGGCTTAGATTTCAGCAGGAGAAGAGCTTCCCCACCTTATTTTTGGCTCCTCTTTGTCTGGAAAGGGGATTTGTGTGAGAGGAGAGGGTTCTGTAGCGAGAGAGAGATATCAGTAGAGGTTGCTCTTGACATCGAGCTGTGACTCGTGTGTCTGTGCATCTCTGTCTGCTGTTTCCACTTCACATTTTCCTGTGGCTGTTCCTCTTTTGGGACAGTTTCTTCTACAGAATAGCTGTCGGTGCCGTGCACGGGCAGATTCTGCAACCTCCTCGGTGTAGAAGCTTCAGGACAGGACGGTCCCCACCTCAGCTCACTGCCTCTGGAAAACCATCAAACCTTGGGGTGCTTTGGGAGGGTTTCCATAAAGTCTCCTGGCAGGAGAGTTTGGTACTTCAGAGTCAGTTCTCCTTTTCTTCAGGAGACTAAAGTAGGTTTTCTGGCCTTTTGGGTCTTAGTTTGCATCCCTCTTACCTGCCTTTGACTCCGGGAAGCTTCAAAATGAGTAAGAATTAGAAGGCATTAGACTAAGGGGAGCTGGGTTGTTCTGGGGACTCGAAGGGAATGCTGAGTGCCCGTTCCAGCGCTGCCAAACAAGCCTGAGGATGAATTTTACCACCCCTCCAACTGTGGTCGATGAGCTGCGTTTAATTGCGTGTTCCTGCAACTAAATGACTTCTAGATATCCTGCGAAGGAATTAAATCCTGATGGCCCGACCGTATGATAGAAAGCCTCGTGACACTTGGATGGATGATAATGGTTCCTCAGTCGCCCGGAGATGTAAACAGACACTTCACACACCATTTTCCCCGCGACTTCATTTTAACTCTGCTTGTAATTGAAGGATTAGTTGTCCTGAATTTAACCAGATACGAAGAGAGGGCGGGGGGAAGGAGAGAGGCAGCCTGTGCTTGCTCTCGCATCTGCAAAATGCTGAACGCACAAAGCTCGAGTAATTGAGACTAGCCAAATGTTTGTACAAGGGCATTTCCAGTGCCCCCATCCTTAGCAGGGCTGAGGTTCAGTTTGCCCGGAGGTTGGGATGAGATGAGAAGAGTAACGTGCTGTTTATCTGCGGGAGGATCGGAGCGGGGCAAGGTCCGGCTTCGCCGCTGGGTCAGACAGGGGTGTTGTTAAGTGCAGCTTTTGTTTTTGCTTCATTAGCGGGCAGCGAAGGGAGGAGAGCTCGACGGGATGGACACCAGCAGGGAGAATTGCTTTGCTGGGAGAAGAAGAAAATGTAACGGTGGAGCGAAGGGTGCATTTCTGCTGACTTTGTTGCAGTTTGCCAGTGGACAAAGTGTGAGGATTGCGTCCCACAGGCTGCTCCTCCCAGGACCTCCACCTTGCATAAATCACTTTCCTTATGCCTCTCTTAAATTTAAATGACATCTGGAAGGAAAGGACCTGCCAGACCCATCCACCTGAAATATTAAAGTTGTTTTACGTCGCGTTGGCGTCGCTCAAATTCAAATCCCAGCTCTTGGGATGGGACGTGTGAGTGGCTCAAAAATTAGGGCAGAGAATCCACAGGGGACATTTTGCAGAGGGAAAGGTAACACCGTTTTTTACCCTAAGCATCTTTGAACTTCAAATTTTCTTGTAGTGTTACGCTGGCCGCTGCGACGCTTCATAGAGAGTCCTTGGGTTTTGGGTCAAGAAACCTGCCGGGCTCGGGGCTGCCAGGAACCTTTTTCAAACCAGCGCCTGGCCGGGTTTCTGAACTTCGGTGGGTTCCTTGAGTGCACGTAGCAGGGCTTATTGGGGGCCCAGTTTAAGGCTGGATTAACATTCTTAACCGGATCTCCTTTTTGGATAGCCCGTGTGATCTTTCCTCATCCCTTGCTGTGTGGTGGGAACCATGTGCCAACGATTCCAAGCAGGGACGTAGCCGGAGATTATCGGACGGGCCAGTCCCTTTTCTTTCCCCTGGCCATGGCTCAGAGAGTCTGGGGGCCTGTCTGCTCTCCTTCTGCCCCGGGTTTTCTTTCTTTTTTTGCTCTTGGAGGCAGATATCTTCACTTGAGCTTGGCAACGTGAGTAAAATTCCATCCTTTCCTGGCAGCCGGGCTGACATATTTTCATTTCAGACTTGATGCGTGAGCACAGCCGTAGCAACACACGGATGGCTCTGCTACAAAAAGTTGTACTGGGGTAGCCAGCCCTCTTCCTGGAGAGGAGACTGGCTTATTTTATAAAGCTCCGTTTTCACAGCGCACGTTGAGGGGTGGTGGAGGACGGGATACGACTTGTGCGCGTCGCTCGCGGGCACGAGAGTCTTGGCGTGCCGTGTCTGCAGAGGTGGGAGCGGTACCCAGATGAGTCCTGCGGGTAAGAGTAGTAGAAAAAAGGTGGGTGTCTTGGCTTGCTCTGAAGCCAAGTGTGCTCTGAGCTAGGCTCTGACAATCTGTCTCTCTCTGCAGATGAATAAAGGGATAAGAAGCAATTTTTTCTCACCGCAGCTGGTTCTAGACTTGTGTCGTACGTGAGTCCAGCTCTAGGATATTACGTGGTGGCCTTCAGGTTTTTTGGCCCGAGAGAGGAGATCGCTCGAACACGGTGGCAAAAGAACGATGGCAGGGTTGTGTCATCTCTGCAGCCTGTCACTTGTCTTCCTCACAGCCCAGATGCTTCCAGGTCTCTCCTGATAGCGGAGCCGGTCGATCGTAAGGTTCTTTCCTCAGCGAAACTTGGAACGTGTTTTGCTTTGACGTCATTCGGTCTGAAAGGCTCGTGAATCTGCGGTGTCTTGGATTTCAGATCAACCTTTATTTGTGCGCTGCGGTTTTATTTTTCCCCTTTCCAGATTATCAGGTGGTCCCAGGTAAATATCCTGCAGAAAAGAAAGTGAACCGAGTAGTCTTGCGTCTCAAGCTTAATTTCTTTACTGGGGCAAAAGAGGAGGAAGAAGAGGAAGGAAAGAGAGAGCTTTTCCTTTCAGCACTGCTCAGCCCATTCTTGCACGCCTGAGGATGGAGGGTTTCTTCCATAAGCTTCTTCTTTTTGTTGTTGTGACATTTTATGAAGTGCTTCTGAATAATGGAAGCAAAACAAACTGCTCCAGCACGAGCCCAAAGACATCTGTGATTTCTTTCCCGTTAAACGCTGCCACTTCTCAATGGATAATAGGATTTATTTCTGCCCCGACAGCCAGTCGTGCTGATTAACACAACGGTACTTCTGCTGAGACCGACCGTGCCCCGTTTTTTTGCTTCTCTCTTATCTATCTCAGGAGAGGGACTTTAAATGCCTGACACAACTGTTTGGTATCCCTTCCTCCCCGAAGACCAGTGGTTGGCGATTCATATTTAGTAGCGCAATAAAGAAAGGAGAGTTCATAAAAAAATGAATAATCAATGAAGAGGAGGGAGAGAATCTAGAGAGAATAAAAAAATGCATTAAACAGTTCTCCGAGCAGGGCCTGGTCTCCTCTCAGTGCAGCTCAGTAGGAAAAACTCACGTTAACAACGATTGAAGTTGAGGCAGTGAAGACAAAGAACCCGAGAGGGTGACCTTGTACCCGTGGAATCTCTGCTGCAGTAGAGCAAGAGGTGAGGTAAAAAATAGTTGGTGCTACCTGGGTTTGTCATCGTTACTTTTTGGTGGAGATTTTCTGGGGTTTTTTTGAAGTCAGCTGGGGAAGAAAGGCAGTTCTGACACACTGCAGGGTGAAATGGTGGCCTGGAATCTGCTTTCCGCACGCTGCCCAGACACTCAGCTTTGCTGATAGTGCAGATCGTGAGCGGGCAGATGTAGTCCCCAAACCAGGCAGTAGTAAGGAAAAATGCACTGCTGGAGGAGTTGCTGTCTCTCAGGAGTGATACCAGCCTGTCACGAGGTAGTACCCTTGGCCATCCCCATGTTTCCTTCCAGAGCCTGTGCCCATTCCTTTCAGAACCTGTGCCCCTTCCTTGGAGATCCTGTGCGCTTTCCCCTTCCTTCCAGAACCTGTGCCTGTTCCTTCCAGAACCTGCGCCCTTTCCCTTCCCTTCCAGAACCTGTGCCCTTCCCTTCCAGAACCTGTGCCCATCTAGAACCTGTTCCCTTTCCCTGCCCTTCCAGAACCTGTGCCCTTCCCTTCCAGAACCTGTGCCCGTCTAGAACCTGTTCCCTTTCCCTGCCCTTCCAGAACCTGTGCCCTTCCCTTCCAGAACCTGTGCCCTTCCCTTCCAGAACCTGTGCCCTTCCCTTCCAGAA
>JANHFZ010020984.1:60818-73859 GCA_027560215.1 Halcyon smyrnensis | reverse complement strand
TTCCTCTCCTCTTTCCTCTCCTCTTTCCTCTCCTCTTTCCTCTCCTCTTTCCTCTCCTCTTTCCTCTCCTCTTTCCTCTCCTCTTTCCTTCCCTCCCCCCCTTCCTTTCCCTTTCTTCCTTCCTTTCCCTTTCTTCCTTCCTTTCCCTTTCTTCCTTCCTTTCCCTTTCTTCCTTCCTTTCCCTTCATAAGGAGAGAGCTCACAGATGAAGGTTTAGGAGCCCCGAGTGCTGAGGCACTGAACCTGCTCTCCCCCTAAACACATTCTTAGCAGCAAACTGTTCATCATCTTCGTGTACGTGAAGCTGCTTCAGTTGTATTTTACGCTGCGAGTAAGTTGACGTACCGGAGTAAAGCACCGCGTCGTGTAAGCGAGTAGCAACATCTGGTTTTCCTTCAGATCAGTTCAGACGTGAGGCTCGGCTGGATGAGTGCCTGTGAAAGCGTGATGGCAGCGTGGGACGGCGACCTCGGCGAGGAGGGGCTGGCAAAGGGCTCGAGCAGGGTGGGGAGAGCCCCTGGGAATTAGCTGGGGGTGTTCCAGTTGGGTGCAGGGATCGAGCGGTGGCAGCAGCCGTGTCCGGAGCCGCTGGGTATTCTGCTTGCTGGGGCCCCTTCGGGGTGTTTGGGGATCACCGCGACCCGGTGGAGCCCGTTCATACCTGGCCCTGCGTTCCACACGTCCCAGAGGTGAACTTCCTAGAGATGCTCTCATCACCCGGAGGGTACTGGAGGTCGTGTCCTAGGGATTATCTTGCTGGCGGGGTTGATGGTTTGCCTTGTCTTTTGGACGCATCTTGGAAGCTATTGATTGAACAGTGCCAACGTTGTGTCTTTGGGGTGGGCCTCTTGCGGGCTTTACTCTTCCAGTCTGTCGAGACCGAGCTCTTTGGGCCACCTGCCGTGGTGTAAACTAGCCCACGCCTCGTGCCGTGCGGCTGTCATTTAACACCGATGGTTTTTTTGCAGAATAACACGATCTGGAAGCCAGATTCTTGCCAAGACTGCCGTTGCCGTAGCGGTATTGTCACCTGTGAAGCCACCGTCTGCAAAGACCCTCGGTGTGACTTCCAGAAGGTAAGGAAGGGGCTGCAGCTGCCCCGTTGCGGGCGCTGGGAGAGACGGCCGGTCGCTCTGGAGTGGCCGCACCACGCTCCAGCCTGAGCGGGCAGGCAGGCTGGGCCTCCAAGCAAGGCCCTGAAGTGGCTTTGGACCTCCTCCTTCGTTCGAAGCTGGAGCTGGCTCTCCTTCAAACGTGCAGATGGCTGCTTTCCGCTCTGACGAGCAACGACAGAGCCGAGGTTGTCCGTCTTTGGGTTCCTTCTGTCTCCCGCCGGTTGTCGGGCTCATTGTCTCCTGTTTAGCTTTCTCTGCCTGAGCCTTCATTAGCGGTTGTAGCTAATTGGCCCCGGAAGCGGTCGTGCAGTAGCATCTGGATTCCTGGGGTAGCACGCGTGGCCGACAAGGAAAATCAGTGTTCTAAAGAGGCACTGCCAAAATAATTCCGTGGCTTTACGAAGCGGGTTGAAATGCTTTCCGCTACGACGGCATTAACGAGGAAGGAGTTTTGATTGGTGCCGGGTTTCCCCACTACGGTCACTGGATGCTGATTACAGCTCGACTGAGATATTAGGGCTTTTCAAAGAGGAGGGAACTCAGAAAAGAGCCCTGTCGTGGCTAATAGCTGTGCACCCAGCGGTGCTCGAAACATCTGGATGGAAAACCTGCTGTGCCTGCCACCTGCTTTGAGGAGGTGGAAAACCAGCAAACATCCTTTCTGCGGTGGGAACCAAACCAAAGCAACGGCCGAGACGGTTTCTCCACAGCGGGACCGCAGTGGAATAGGGTTTAGTGGTTTCAGCTAAATGAGATCTTGAATTTTGTTTCCCACCTCCTAAAAAACCACAGCGCTGGAGGCAACCTTCCAGTGAGGAGATTTTCTTCAGTTTGGAAAATGACAATGTTTCTTTTAGAAAGCAGCGAAGGAAATTTGGGACGTTTCAAACAATTCTGGACACTTTTACCGCAGCTATAAAGAGGTGAAAGCTGAGACAAGTTTTTGACATCACAGCATCTTTGTTTTTTTATTTGCACACAAAAAGTGACTCCCTTCCAAGCGGGAATCCCTCAGACATTGACCATACCCTTTAGAAGTGGAAAGGACAGTGTCGTCTCCTTGGAAGGTGACCTCACGGATAGTATTTTTCTACATTGCCCTTCTCAAAGCTCTTCTTCTGCTTGGGGTTTTCTGGTCTCTCCCTGTCTGGCTGCCGTGCTTGCAAGTGGTCGGTAGGTTTCAGGTAAGGTCGTGCTATTAAAAAAAAAAAGGGGTGATTTTTAGGTGGGTCCTTCAGTGAGTCATCCTGCCTTGTGTCTGCAGTGAGTGCTTGCTTTGTTCTGGTTTGAAACCCGCTCAACTTTGGGCTCTCTCGATCGTAGCGTTAGGGGCGTAAATTCTCCTCCCGGCGTTCCGGTGGTGAAATGACGGGGCAAACTGCTGGGCCACCTCTCAACACAGGGAGCTGCTGGAGCAGAAATGGCATATTTCACCAAAGAAATTTGCTCTCTGAACTTTACAAGCCGCCGTGTCTTCTCCTTCCTCGCAAAGTCTCTGTTTCCTGTCAGCTGCTCATGGGAGTCTTGTATCGTTTTAGGGAGAAGTGCTGCAAATAGCCCCCAACAAGTGCTGCCCGGAGTGTGCCTCCCGAGCTGAAGGATCCTGCCAGCACCGAGGCCAGACGCACAGCGTGAGTGCTCAGTCACCTTCCTGGGCTGGGGCAACGCTCGCCGGTTTGTAGCCCGCCAGTCGGCTCGCGGGGAGAAGGATAGTTCATCGGGCTTCCCTTCGCTCGCTGTCGGGTAACGGGCTTTGCAAAAAGAGAATGAACGTGTTTCTGAACAGCCCTGTGCCCTGCTTGGCTCGAGGGGAGCGTTTCCCACTCATTCATTCACTTGGCTGTTTCTGTGCATGATGGAGACAGTATAATGAAGTTAGGAGGGGAGCAAAGCCCGCTGAGCTTGATGTATTAACTGGTCCTGGAGAGGCTTTTCTGTCAGCAGCCGTCTCTGCTGGTGGAGATGGATTGCTGCTGAGCCACCCAGGTCAGGTGTTTTGTAATCCTCAATTGGTCAGGAAGCAGGTTCCAGGACCTGGTTTGGCCTGAAAGGCCAAAACAATAACTGTCTACAGATAGAAAAAAATAAGGATTCCTGGCTGGTATTAATGAATCACGTTGAATAATAGGCAAGCATAGAAAAATGGCTCAGCGGTGAGCCCAGGTCCCGCGTCTGGTCTCTTGCAGACTGTTCTGTTTGACCAGAGGCGGGTCGGGTCCAAATCTTAAGACCGAATTTGAATACCTGGACCTTACAGTCTAGACCCGAGACAGATGCTGTAACCTCCCCGTTTCCGCCCAAGGCCCGACCAGCGTCAGGCTGCTGACGAGCTGGACAAGGACTGGAATAGGAGGGGTGGCACGTCCATCTCCCTCTCCTATTTCTTGGTGGCCCTGCTCCGGGTGATGCTGGATTATGGCAGATTATGTTATATTCCTTCTTCTTGCTGGGTGGTGCTCTTGCCGTAGCTCCCGTCTCGCGTCACTCTGTGAGCCTGTTGTCGGGGACTCGAGGCGGGTGGCTACATGGGTGATCACCTTGTGATCGGGTGCCCGCTGGGGCCCGTGGTGACCGTTCCCCTGGAGAAAACGTGTCTTTAAATGTAGAGCTGTCCCTGCAGCTGATTGACCCTGTGTTTTCTCTGCCCTTGGTTGTGCCGCGCGCTGCAGCACGGCACGCAGTGGGCCGCCTCCGGATGCCTCCGCTGCTCCTGCGCCCACGGGAAGGTGAACTGCACCTCCGTGGCCTGCCCGGCCCTGCCCTGTGGACCAGGGGAGCTGCAGCCCACCCCGCGGGGATCCTGCTGTCCCAAATGCCTGGGTCACGGCGGTGAGTACGGCCTGGGGACGGGGCGCTGCCTGGCTTTGTTGTTAGGGCACCAGAGAGCTCCTTTTAGCCCCAAATCTGGGGGGTTTTCCTCTCCTTGTTCAGTGCCGTAGGGAAGACACCGGCATCGAGCGCGTCTCTTAATTCTCTTTTCTGTCCTGATGCCGTAATTACATTTTTAACGGCTTCACCCCCAGGCCAGGAGGAAGCGATAAGCTTTCGGCGGTGAGTGGACGTGCCTGACACATCCTTACTCTGGAGATTAAAAACTGGAAAAAAGGATACGGGCATTGCCCGTGTCCCCAGGGTACCTTTGGTCTGCAAGTTCCAAAAGTGCCTGAGCTACCTTTTCTCAGAGACGTGTATCCAGAACTCTTCAGTCACGAGTCTAAAGCCCTTGGGAAGCGGTGGCACTGTTCCCGTCGTTACCTGCTCTGACGAGCCAGGATTTTGAATTCTGAGATGCACAAAATCTGTGTTTTAACGACGGGTGACGGAAAGGGATTAGAGGGCACTGGAGGAGAAAGTGACCCGTTCTTTTCTTGTCTCTTAGAGCCTTGCTCCTTCGACGGACGCTTGTTCCGGGATGGTGAGGACTGGCACTTTGGGCCGTGCTCCAAATGCGTCTGCAGGGACGGGGCGACCCAGTGCTTCACAGCTTCCTGCCAGCCTCTGCTGTGCAGCCAGGTCAGGACCCCAGGGCCTTCTGGGGACTTGCCCTTGGCAAGGTCCGTTCCTCACGCGGCCGCGCGGATCTCCGCTGTGCCGAGCGCGCGGTGCGGAGGAGGGAATTTTCACACGTGGAAATGACGCGGGGAGACGGCTGACGCTGTCATTACGCGCACACGCTGTCTGTCTCTTCCCTAAAATCTCCTCTAATTAAGCACAGATACTGCCTAAAGAAACTGCTTTTTGTCTTGTACTAAAAATATCCCGTAGGGTTGATGGGAAAACGTTGTTATTTCTGCGAGGGAAGGAACGAAAGCGACAGATTTTTACTGAGGATTTATCTTCACAAATTCCAGTTTGTTTTACAGCTGAAAAGTTTGGGGTTGCAGGTCTGGTTTGGTTTTTTTTATACAAGAACTCTAGAAATGCAGTCAAAGGTAGTCAGGTGCAGATGAGATTCCCCTTTTGACGTGAAAGAAGAGTCCCAAAGTGCGATTCCTCACTCGCCCTTGTGTTCAGAACCCAACAGAACCGTTAGGCAAGCTCCAGTAGTCGCTCACTGGTTTCGTCCAGTTGGGAAAACCGGGACGTTTCCGTCTCCGAGGTCTTTGCTGTGGACGGATGAAGAGTTGAGTTCTCCAGTTTTTTCATTTTTATTAATATATTAGAAGTGTTTAAGGGTGTGACTCTGCTCTTTGGATT
Source organism: Halcyon smyrnensis (assembly GCA_027560215.1). Taxonomy (NCBI): domain Eukaryota; kingdom Metazoa; phylum Chordata; class Aves; order Coraciiformes; family Alcedinidae; genus Halcyon; species Halcyon smyrnensis. The sequence goes on along the minus strand of JANHFZ010020984.1, from coordinate 68,547 downwards.
TCCTTTCCTCGTCCCAGTTTCCCTGGGCTCCCGGGTGTACTCCTTTCCGACAGCGTGCCGCGCTGAGGCGCCGCGGGTCCCAGCTCCCCAGAAGTCCTCTTTTCTGAGCTCGACTTTCTGATTTAGGGGTTTCCCACGTAGGTTTTCAATCTATTAACGCCAATTAGCCGGCTGATTCTGTGCGTGCTAATTGTGTTTTGCTTTGTCCCGAGATACTCGATTACCGTTCGCTAAGTACGGCGCGTTAAAACAAATTGACGCCCGCTTCAGATTCCTCCTTTCCTCCCTCGAAAGGGGTTGATGTTAACCTGCTGACTGCTCGTTTAATCAGCTAATCATTAGGATTTAATTTGTGGAAACAGAAGCGACTGTGTTGTTGCTGTGAAGTATCCCAGAATAATTGGCTAATGCAGCAGAAAGCCAAGTCTGACAGTGTTCCAGATACTCCCTACCAAGGTGCCCGGTGGAAGAAACCTCCCCGGGATGTGCAAGGATCCCGTTCTGCCCTCAGTCATCGTGCCAGCCTATTCCAGTGGGATTTAGACCAGTCAGGACCAAGTTTAAATGAGGGTAATCTGGTTTTAAGCGCGATTGAAGGCCTGCGCAGCCGGTTACGCTGCGTGGATTTACCAAACGCCTGCGAGAGGCGGGTGTAAATCGCACGGTCGAAGCCTCAAAAGGTGGCAGGGCCAGGAAAACAACCTCTTCTCCATCTCACGCTTCGGTGTGCTTCTCCACGTACGCTTTTTTTTTCCTCTGTACATCAGCATAGCTGAATGTATGCAGTTTACCTCGTACGCGTGCGTCCTTGTCTGCATCTGTCTACGTGTCTGGGCCTCACCAGTCCCATGGAGTAGCGCAGAAAACGAGGGGAAGGAAATCTGTCTTTCTAGCTTTCTACACCGGTCCGGTGCTGCCAAAGCTGCCCCCAGACACCGGAGCCAAAACGAAGCCTGGGGGTGACTGTGGGTTATCAAACAGATGAGCCCCCCGGTAACCGTTCGCGCTCTTAGGTTACTTTTCTCTCCTGCTTTCTCTTCAGGATGAAGTTATGGTGATGTCTCCTGGAAAATGCTGCCCGGCATGTGTTCCAAAGCCCTGCTCGGTGTCAGGAAGAGTGTACCAGGTAACCTCGGACGAGCCACACCACAAGGCAGTTCTTCACAAGTCCTGGCACATCTCTCCCTCCTCCCCGACTTCGGACTTTGTGCCAGCGCTGATAGCTTAGTGCAGCCGTTGGGTTTTTTCCTTTTCTTCCTGGAAAGCCAGAAGCGTTGAAAGAAACGAGGAGTAGATAAGAATTTGCTGGCAAGCAGAAGGGAGGTTTGCAAGGTGAAGCAGATGAGGTGCTTTCTTTTCACGCTTTTTTTGAAGGAGGAAAGCGGAAAGCGCTGGTGAAGGTCAAAGTATTTATAGATTTCATTGTATCACCTACAATTAATGCATTATATAACGAATGTACGTGGTGGGGAGCTTCTGTTAATTATTACTTTTTGCTAGTGATAGTAGTTAAGAGCTCACCAGCATCACTAGCTTGCAGTTAATGAAGGATACACAGCACAGCGTCCTCTGGACCTCACACCTCTTCTCCCTGTTTGCTGCTCGTGTAGAGAAAAGGATTGTAAAAGAAGAGTTTACTCCTGGATACAGACCTGCAGAAGGAGCCGTCCTGTTCCAGAAGCAGCTCAGCTTTCTGGAAGGAATCTGGTTATTTAGGCGGAGCGTTTAACAATCGTTCACGTGCTCTCTTCCACCAGCATGGCGAGCAGTGGAAAGAAAACCCCTGCACCGCGTGTGCCTGTCACAGAGGAGAAGTCAGGTGTCTGCGAGAGACCTGCGGCTCCCTTAGCTGTGAGAAGGTAGTTGCGAGTCGTTCCCCTCCGTACCCTGGTTGCTCGAATGGCCGTGCCCGTGCCAGCGGGTTGCCTTTGGCCGGTCCTGCCCGATGCCAACCCGTGTTTTGCAGGGGGAGATCAAAGCGCAGCGTGGCGGGCGGTGCTGCGAGGAGTGCGTGTCTCCCGAGGGGACCTGCTCCTACGATGGCAGCCTCAGGTACCACGGTGAGATGTGGAACACTACTCGCTGTGGCTTCTGCGTGTGCCATGAAGGGCGAGTCGCTTGCCAGGAAGCAGAGTGTGCCATAGTGGAGTGTGCCAAGGTAAGAAAGGTTCTCTGCTTTCAAGGTGCATCCATCAAATGATTCGTTTGGGTTTTTTTCCCCTCCCTGTGTTTTTTTTTCTTCGACCAACATCTTGAGACGCTCAAAAGAACCTGCCCGTCTCTCAGGGCTTCTTTTGTGCAATTACCTTGAAACCGCTTCATGGGAAAGGAGAGAAAACTTGGCTTTTTTCACGCCGGTTTGACTGCTCGCTGGGCTCGCACTGTGAATCGGCGAGTAATTTCACTTGGACTCGCTCCATCAGTGCTGTAATGGAGGGTCAGGCACCCGGAGGTTTCAGTGACCACCTAGGAGCCGAACGTGAAGAGAGACGTACAGGTCAGAGGCGGCTAAAAGCTCAAGAAATGTCCCTTTTATCTTCATTTCGTACGCTACAGCGGGCTTCGCTGCGTCACTAGGGGATGGAAGTTGGTGTTCCGCTTCTCCCCGCTTTTTTCCTGTGCTGTTCCCGTGGAAGCGAGGCCGGTGAGGTATTTTATTCCCAGTGCAGTTTAGTCTAAAATGAAGCCTCCCCTCCCCCTCAGGGCACGTTACATTTGCTCCGCAGTGACTGTGCAAAAAGCCTTAGATGGGGTGGAACGCGTCACGCGCAGCCGCGCGCCTACAAAGACGTTTCAACCGGCCTTGCTGCAGCGGGACCAGCCGGCCGCGTCCGTTTTAATTCTTCTCATTTAACAGCTGCCTTACACCTCCTGCTCCCGCGGGTCAGGGAAGAGGAGGGAAGGAATTGCAGCCCTCTGAGGTTTCTCTCCCTGGCAGTCCTTGTTCATCTGAGGTGGTGCCTTTTCAAGCGCACAAAGGCATTGGGTGAGGGAGCCGAACTCTGGCCGCTGCCGTCGTACCGCTGCCGGTCTGACCTTAAACCGCACGGAGGGGTTCTGCTGGGTGGAAAGTCATGACTCTCATAAAACCTCGTGCGCTTGCATCTGTTTCAGGCAGCTTCCTGCCTGCTTACGGCTGTAAATTGGCTCATTTACGCTAACGATAATGGCACGCTGTCACGGCTCAGTAGGGAGGATTATTTAATATTCGTGCTCGTATCTCGGGCGCCGACAAAGAATCCATTATTCGCAACGGCCGGGGATATTTTAGGGAACAACAGCTGGAGCTGGTAGCGTGGAGGGTTCAAAGCCAAGGGGTTCAAAAGCGCGCGGCGTTGTCACTCCGTTTGCAGACCAAACTCCACCTGAGCGTCTACAGAAGGGACGTTATTTGTCTAGAGTACGAACCGCTGCCATTTGGAAGGGAAGGAAACGGGACTGCCAGGAGGGCTGTCCTCTGGTGTAGACAAGAGTTGCGTGGTCCCACTTGATAAAAGATATTTCCCCGAGGATTTACTTTTCTGCGTGGCTTCCCTTAAGGCGAAGCTTCCTCAAGCTGCGTTCGGTCACAACACGAGGTGCGCATTAACTAATTACAACATAATATTTGCTCCCGAAGCAAGCGGCGTTATTTTCTCGCTCCTTTGCTTTTTCCTTTGAGTCACCAGTCGGCTTTCAGGCACCTGCATCGACAAATCAGAGCTGACGTGCAGCTAGGAGCGTTTGGATTCACCTCTTTGTTAAGGCACTATTAATTTTCTGGTCACATCGTCCTGTTTAAAGCATAATCAGGCCACAGATAGGAACTGCAAACGCTGGCCAGCTCCACACAGCATGGCAGCCTGACGTGGGACGGTGACTACGGAGGGAGGCGTCGGAGAGACCGTGCGAAACATTTTTTCGTTGCCTTTCGACGTTCTCAACCCTGGAACACGATGACTTTCTTCAGCAAAGCCCCAAGTTACCCCGCAGAGCCTCTCCCTTTTCTGCGTCTCGGCAGAGCGGCGCGGTTGCATTTTCCTTCGGCTAGGCGAGCCGTGTGCCGTGGCTGGTTGTTCTCGGCCTCCCTGTGTCGACACGCGTACGTGGGTGGGAGAGTTCACGGGGCCTGGTAGCGCCCCGAGATCCAACCACTGCTGACAGCCTTAACGATTTACTAACAACAACGTACAGAGAGATTTAGGCTGTGTGTGGTCCGCGCCGACTAAGAACCCGGTGCTTTCTCCCCCCTTACCCATTGCAGGAGGGTTGCCGGAGGGTGGCCTGCTTTTGTTGTTCTGCCTGACAGTCCCCAGGTCAGGAAATCAAAGGTGTTTTCTCTTGGGCTGTGTCCTGGTGCCCTAGGACGGAGCCGTCCTCTTCTCTCAATGCTCCGCTTGGTCACGGAAAGTTGTGACGCTTCATTCCCTTCCGCTGCTAAATTCTTACCCTGCAACTGAAGTTAAGTCTTAAGTGGATTCGTGGAGTTGTGCGGTGGTAACAAAACCCAGGCTTTTTCCAGCTGGGATAAATAGAGCGTGTGCTTTGAAATTCTCGGGGTGGGGGGGGAAGCAGAACAGAAGCAGAACGTCCCAAATGAAGGTGTAAGCTTCCAGGCGCTGAGATCTCGGCAGCGCTCCGGTAAAATCCGAGCGATCCGCAGGAAAAACGCAGCATTCCTTTTCTCTGTGCTTGCAGTGGTTTATACTGGGAGGTGGGGGAGGTCTTTCCCTGCAGGGTTTAGGGATGAGGTAGCTGCCTTATCGCTGAATTCCCTGCCCTTGCCCGAGGTTTGTTCTGCAACTGCAGGATTCGCTAAGCCCATTTTTCAAACCGTACCTGCGGAGACGGCGCGGGGCAGGGAGAAGATAAGGGGAACTTAGATATTGAAGATTGCATTCCAGGGCAAGAGCTGCTCTGCCTCTGCATTCCACCCTGGTGGCATCGATCCCGTTGGAATCGCCGCAACCTTTCTCTTCGCAGGGTGAAGAATTAATTCACTTGGATGGGAAGTGCTGCCCGGAATGCCTTCCGAGCGATAGCTCCTGTGTTTACAAAGAACATACCAAAGCTGTGAGTACCCTGGTGCTTGGGAGCGCGTAGCGGTGGGATTCTGCTGGGGAAGGTTTGGAGGAAGGGGCTCTCCGGTTCAGAGAAGGGTATCGTTTGCAAGCGGAGGAGAAAACCAATCCATTGATGTTGTCCCTGGATCACTGTGAGCGTTTGCAGAACGCCCTTGGTCAGAGTGGGCAACGTGAAGCTTTCTGCCCCTGTTGCCCACGCGTGATCATTTTTCCTGCAACAGGAGTCCGTTATGTTATGAGCATTTTCAAGGAGCTTTCCTTCTGAAGTTATATGGAAAGGAAACATTAAGTATCTCGTTTAAATCCACCGCGGTGTTGGGGCCAGCGGCAGAAAACCAGGCAAGAAAAGAGAGGAGGAGAGGAAATAAAGTGCTGTGAGGGTGAGAGGGAGATTGGAAGCGTGACAAAAAGGTCGTTGTGCAAAGACATAGATTCAGAGGACGGGTTGCGGGCATCTCTCGAGACACAGAGCAGATTCGAGCCCTTCTGTGAAACAGAAGTGAGCGAGCGGGGACAAATCTGGAGATGGGTGAAAACGCTTCAAGTCAGAGAAAATGAAGGGAGGTGAAGGAGTAGAAAGGAGTGAATTCTAACTGTAAACCACCTGCTGTGGAGGGGGTGTGGAGAGGAAACTTGTTGAGGTGTCCACGGGCTCTTCTCAGCAGGTGCTGAGAAGCAAAGAGGGCAGGGGGGTTACACACGTCCCCGGAAACATCTCCTTTCCTTGCCAGCCCCCCGGGGCCGGTGGCGCGCGGGCTCCGCGTCGCCGCTGACGCCGTGTCTCGGCTCTTTCCCCGTGCAGAATGGAGAGACGTGGGCCGAAGGGCCGTGCGGAGAATGCGAATGCCGGGAGGCGGAGGTGACCTGCTTCCAGCGCTCCTGCCCGCCCTGCCCGCCGGGCAGCCTGGCTCTTGAGGTCGAGGGCGACTGCTGCCCGCGCTGCCAGCCAGGTAGGGAGCCGCGGGGAGCCGCCGTCGCGTAGCCGCGTGCGGGTTGGGCGCGTGTTGCGCGCGCCTCTGGCACGGGGGGTGTTCCCCCTACACAACTCGTCTCCGTGTAGAATCAGCATAGGATTGTTGTGGTTGGAAAGGAGCTCTAGGATCATCAACTCCAACCTTCATCCCGACACCTCCCTCACCGCTGGACCGTCGCCCCAAGTGCTACATCTGCTCGTTGTTTAATCGCCTCCAGGGTTGGTGACTCCACCACCTCCCCGGGCAGCCTGTTCCAGTACCTCACCACCCTCTCAGTGAAGAGCTTCTAATATCCAAGCTAAACCTCCTCTGATGCAACTTGAGGCCATTTCTTCTTATCCTATCATTAGCACGGTGGGACGAGAGACCGACACCAGCCTCGCTACGACCTCCTTCTAGGTAGCTGTAGAGAGCAGTAAGGTCCCCTCTCAGTCTCCTCTCCTCCAGACTAAACAACCCCAGGTCCCTCAGCCGCTCTTCGCGAGACGTTTTCCAGACCTCCCACCAGCCTGGTTGTCCTTTTCTGGACCCTCGATGTCCTTCTTATACTGTGGTGCCCCGAACTGGGCACAGTACTCAAGGTGTGGTCTCACCAGTGCCCGGGGACACGCTCACCTCCCTGCTCCTGCTGGTCACACCGTTGCTGATAGAGGTTTTTTGATACTGTTTTTGCTATCATTTAATTGGGGTTCTCGGAGAGTTTGAGGGCTCCCCCTGACCTCCCTTGGTTTAAACGATACCTTTCTTTAGGCATAAGAGTTTCTCCGTGGCGTTGGTCTTTTGGCAACGTTTCGGAGTGGGTTTTTTGGTTTGTTTTTTTCTTCAAGGGGAGTTTTATAAGGCAGGGGACGGCTCTTTTCCGAATCCTGACATGCTTTATGGGCTCCTGATTATTTCTTGAAAGGAGAAAGAGGCAAGAACCACAACCTCACCTGGGGCTCGGTGGCTGCCGGTTAGTAATTGGTGGAAAAGATTAGGATAGCCTTAGCTTAGCTGTTTACTTTGCATATAAATTCATTTTCCTCCGGGATCTCGTCATCCTCCTTGATTTACGTTTCATAGCTGGTAGGCTTTAGCTGTGGTTGGGTGATTTTTCACATCGGCGGCTCTCCGTGTTGCATCCGTATAACTTTGGTTTTATCAGAGCGCTCCGGTTAATGTTTTATCTCGGGAGAAAGAAAGTAGCTTCACAGTTTAATTACGCTGTCATTTGCAGGAGTGCCTTGGCACATTGGCCACGTTAATGTCTTAAAGCTTGTTATTTACCGCACGCTAATAAAAACGCACGGCACTGCAAATTGAAAAGTGAGGAAAAGGGGCTGGGACAGCTGGGCTAAAATCGTCCCGGGTTTTCCAAAGGGAACGGCATCGGCACAGGCTTCTGAGGAGGGGACAGGTTACAAAGTGCTCTCGGCACCCCCCTCTTTCCCTCCTTATCCAGAAGTGCCGCCGTGTCCTGGTTGCCCTTGAAAATCCGGCCTCTTTGTTCACCTTCTGTCCTGGGAGGCTTTGGGAAAAGAGAGGCTTTGAAGTCGTGGTAATGGACGTACGGAGCCGAACGTGCCGTTTTGCTTCCTGGAAGGTCAAGGGAGATTGCCTTTACCAAAACCTCCTCTTTTCCCTCTGTCTTTTTGCTTGTTTGTTTAGCGCTGCAGGGGATGAGGAACAACCGCAAAGCCCACCCTGCGGCAG
>JANHFZ010020984.1:22680-60718 GCA_027560215.1 Halcyon smyrnensis | reverse complement strand
CCGGGAAGGATTTATTGCTGCCTCTCCCAGATGTGCCGGGAGAAGCAGGCAGAGAGAGCCCATTCATCCTCAGCCAGTGTAACCAGTAGAGCCCCAGGCAGAGCTGGTAAAAAACCAGCAAATACACCCTCCCCCTCACAACGTCGGGTCGGAGCAGAGGGGATTTTGTTGAATAGGGAAAAATTGTCCATCTCCACCTCTCCGAGCAGTCGGTTCCTTGTCGGCCTGGAAGGGTGGGGAAGTTATTGGGAAGAAATGGATAGAGACGGAGCCTGCTCTTCAATCCTCCTGTGGATTCATTGTTATCTTCAGCTCTGCGTCTTCTGGAGCTCTTGATTCCGGAGTCGTTCCTTGGGTGCCTCTCCCTGGAAACTTGCAGGTTATTTAGTGTAAAGGAAGGAGGGTCTTCAGCATCGGGATCCTCTTTGCTGACTTGTCAGGAAGGACCAGACAGCTTTCCTTCCAGCAAGCAGAAATAGCTCTGTGCCCTTCTTTGGGTGTCCGCAGGGAGAGCAGCCATGCCGTTCGAGGCAAGGAAACTCAAATGCAGGTTGTTTTGGACCGTTAATTCCCAATGACTTACGATCTTTCCTGCTGAGAAACCACGTGGACAATGAGTATCCTTTTAATCAATAGTCTAGAAAATCCGAGTCCGTGTAAAAACTTCTCTCGTGCTAAAATACAGCAATCTTGGGGGGGAAAAAATAAAATGCAATCCAAAATGAGCACACCTTGAACCACCAGCAGAAATGAGTAATGAGTTTGGCTTTGCTTTCGGAGCGTGGGTTGTTTTGGACCTTCCCGCTGGAAAGCACCGCTGATGGTTTTTCCCTTTTGTGTCTTCTCCTCGTGCCAGCTGAGTGCCACCCGGACTGTTTGAGCTGCTCGCAGTCCCCCGAGCGCTGTACCGCCTGCCGCGACCCGAGGAGGCGGCTGCAGGACGGACGCTGCGTGGAGACGTGTGCACCGGGCTTCTACCAGGACGGGGGGACTTGCTTAGGTAATTTCTGCAGGGGGTTGTCACCCCTCAGATGCCTGGCTTCTCCGGGGCTTCTTGCACCAAGGTTTTTCGGGTGAAAAATGCAAATTCTCAAACCCTTTGGGCAAAATGAGGCAAAATTGTCTCTGAGCGGGGGAGTCTTGCTGCGTTGTTTGGGGTTAGCAGGAGAGGAAACGGCCTCACGTGGCACCAGGGGGGGTTTAGGTTGGATAGTGGGAAAAATTTCTTCCCCGGACGGGCTGTCAAGCCCTGTCCCTGGCTGCCCAGGGCAGGGGTGGAGTCGCCACGATCCCTGGAGGGGTTCCAAGCTCCCTGTGGAGATGTGGTGCTGAGGGACGCGGGTTAGCGGTGCCCTGGCCGAGCTGGTTGGACTCGATGACCCGAAAGGTCTTTTCCAACCCAAACCGTTAAAGGATTTTATGCTCTTTCTTTGCTATTTGTTCCCTTGGAAGCCTGCAATGAAACGTGCTCAGCCTGTGCCAGTGGATTTGAGTGCTCCTCGTGCCGCGCAGCCCTGCTGCTGGAGAACGGGCAGTGCGTGAGGTCCTGTGGGAAGGGATACTTCCAGAATCAGCTCCTCTGTACAGGTAACTCCGATCCAAACCGACTTTGGGATAGCAAACCGGCGGGCAAAAGCCGTACCCCAGCTGGCAGCTCTACTCTCTGTTGAGGGATCTGCTCTTGACATAGCTGTTAATATTCACCCTGGAGTAGAGGAAGGAGCGAGCAGAGGAATTAAGTCGCACGGTGTAAAATTGATGGGATGGGGGTTGCTAGGACTCGGAAAAGCTCACAGGAAATAGTTTGGGTATTTTTATTCCCCTTTGTTTTGCCATTCCTCGGTCTCGGGCGGTGCCCTCTCCTGAATGTTGATTGGACTGTTCTCGAGCGGCGTATCGACAAAGTTAGTTAGCGGTTGTATAAAACGCTGCGGTGTGTCTAGATCCTGCACGGTAGCGCTTGGAAAGGTTGCAAACGAGGTGAAGTTACAGTTCCCTCTCTGATGGGAGAGCTGGAGTGCTTTCAGGAGCTTCCCCGTCTCCTTTGAAGCACGTTTGCTTTGCCCAAACTGTTACGGCAGCTGCTTTTTTCATCGGGACGGTTTAATTGTTTTCTCTAAAGTTAACTTTGCTCCTCTCGATGCCGGCCTTTTGAGGAGGCTTCTCACTCTTCCTACAGCTCTGATTCGGCAGAGGGGCAGAGCACGGGCTTCACTCCTTGAGCCGTCACTTCAGCGTCCTTGGAACTAGCCCTCCTGCTTAACATTAAATACAGGCTTCGGGCTTTGGGCCCATTGCAGGGGAAAACACTTCAGCTTCCGAGTCCGGGTTCCTTTTCTGAAGTGGTTTGCCTTGACGAGCTGACCGTTTGTGCCAGGGTTTGGAAGCGTGGAGAACCTCTGGAGCCAGGTGGGGAAGTCTGGAGAACCTCAGCAGCGACTGTAGACTAGGGCCCCATTGTGCACGTTCAGACGGAAAAGAATTTATAGTCAAGTATCAAATAATCTTCTACTTTGTTTGGTTTTATTTTACTGTTTCCTTTCCACCTGCTCCTGGTGTTTTACTTGGCAGTGCCCGCGTGCTGCTGAAGAGGTAGGGGAAGGCTAATGTTTCATTTTATTGCTGGTTTGTAGATTACCGATTGTACGTTCCAGCCAACTCCGCAGTCACGCGTGCTCGTAGCTAAAAGTTGCTGGGAAAATTTGTTCCCCTTTCCTCAAGGGAGCTGAACCAATTTGCTTTCGTTCTGCCCGGCTGCGTTTTCTGCATAAAGTCAAGCCAGTGGAGTAAGTCTTAAATTTCAGATACGGTCCGTAACTCTTCGCCATTCCCTCCTTCTTCGCGTCCTCTTGATTTTCACAAACCTCCAATCTGATTGTCCAGGCGTTGAGAAATATTTTTCTCCTAATGGTTTCGACATCTACATGAAGCACCTTCCACAATCGCAAAGAGGGTGAACTAGGCTGTAGTTCCAGTAAACTCCCTCCTGTGGAATTTGCTTTGGAGGTGAAAAAGACTTGCAAGACCAGGTTTCTTACTCCGTCCTCTTGGCCAAGTGCTTCTTGTCGGCCCTGTAACAAAACAGAGTGAATTAGCTTTTCCTTTTGCTCACGTTTTATAACATCTGGTCTAATTGAATCTATTTTGAGCTTTGAAAGACAGTCGTTGGATCTCTGCTCTGACTCCTACACCCGTGTTGTTTCCTGCCCGCGTCCCTCCACCTGCTTCTATTAAAACCATTAAGTAAAGTCGAGACTAAACGGCGATAGGTCGGGTTCTGTAGCGGCGTACGAAAAGGTCGCGGATCAGTTTGGATCGGTCTCGGAGCAGAGTGGGAAATGAAGTGTTCCTTGCCAGAAGTAGGCTGTGGAAACAGCTAAGAACCTGCCCCCCCACCCTAAAGGCAAAGGGAAGCTAAAATGAGAGGTGTCTGCCTTGTAGAGAAGAAGGGCTCCAAGGACTCGCAGCGTTCAATGCTCTTGTCGTGGTTTTCTGACTTGATTACTGGTATTTTAAAGATCGTTCAAGGGCCCGGGCAGAGCTCGAGCGTTGCCGCTTTCGTCTCCGCAAAGGGGAACGTTGAAACCTGGGACTGGACGCTAAGAGAGCCGGCTCGCTCCGCGGCAAAGCGCTCGGGTGTCCGCTCACGAGCGGTTGCTTTTCTGTGCCTGTGGACGTTCACCTTGAGGATAAACAGCTGGAGGTGACAGTGGCTCACCGAACGCTTCCATTTTTTTCCCCTGCTTACAACTCAGGCTGCATCTGATGGCAAACGGAGCGGAGGCTTCGGCCGGGGTTTAGCGGCTGCCGGACTCGGGGCAAAAAAGTCCTCCTGACACGTGAAAATAAATTCCTTGGTGCCTTTGGCTGCAAGCAGGGGAAGCGAAGGGCTGTGTTCTGCAGGAACACGACCCAGGCTGCACGTGTTTGTCACCTGGAGGCGGGTGACGTGCTGGCATTCCTTCTCCTTTCCCTCCTTTCTTCTGCACTCTGCTCCCCTCATCCCCTCGCTTTCTGGCCCTTTCTGTCCAGAAGCCCTTTGGGCCTGGGGCTCTGTCTAGTAGCTTGGAACCCAAAGGGTCTGTTTGCTCTCAGTTTGCCAAATTCACTTGCAGCTTCTCAGAAGGTCCGATGACCTCCGTTGGGTTTCTCTTCACCTTTCCTTGTCTCACCGTGGCCTTTCCGTAGCCGAGTTACCACAGAAGTCACCCCCATCCAGGAGGACGCGCGGTTCTGGCGCGACAGCCGCCTCGCTGGAAGGCTCGAAAGCTGCTCTGATACCCAGGGCTGGACTTGCAGGATCTTTGCCAGGGGCCAGTGAGAACCAGCTGGGAACCGGAGAGAGGGAATTAAGATCTTAAAACTCCTCCAGCCTGCAGACTCTGGTGTTTGGACCACTGCCTGGCTTGAGCCCTGGTGCCCGCTGTTTCAGAACGACTGGACAGTTTGCTCGCAGAGGAGCAGAACACGGCTGGAAGGCGAAGCGAGGACGCTTCAGGACGTAGGAATTTGACGTGCCCTGAGGGTCGCCCGAGCTGGAACTTTTTTAGCAGCACGGGGAATCGGGGAGTGGAGCGGAGAAGCGCGCACAATCCCTGCCTCGGGACGGGGTCTTTGGCGTTGGCCGCCGTCTTGCGATTCAGCCGCAGCGAGACACGCTCGCTGCAGGAGTCGGGGGAGATCCCTTCGGGTGCAGGTGACACCGAGCTGGGTGGAAGTGTCCGTCTGCCTGAGGGTAGGGAAGCTCTGCAAAGGGATCTAGATCGGCTGGATCGCTGGGCCCAGGCCGATTTTGGAATCCTCAGTAAGGCCAAATGCCGGATCCTGCACACACACACACACACAAATTAAGGGAATGACTGCAAACTCTTCATTTCAAAGAGATGACTGGAAGTTATTTTGTCCGTTAACCCGCCACCTTTCTCTCGTGCAGCTTGTCACGAGTCCTGTTCCTCGTGCCGGGGTGCTGCCGAGAACAACTGCCTGTCCTGCAAGGACGCATCGCGCGCGCTCAAGGCAGGGCTCTGCGTGGCCAGCTGCGGGCCGGGATTTTATACGAAGGACGGAATCTGCAGTGGTAAGTAACCCGTTTTTCCTCCTCCGCTTGTTTGAGAAATGGTCTGCAGAAAAAGGAATCAATATTTCATTTAGCCGGGCAGCAGCTGTGATTTTATTCCTGTCTAAGCAGCCAGATGCACCTTGTGCATAAATATCGGATGAGGAAAGCTGCCGTTGGCTTGTAAGATTATTAATTCATTTAAGCTAATCAGATGCTGAAAGGTTTAAGGTTTTTTCCCCTCGCTGAACAGCTTGAAAGCCTGAGCGAGTTGTTTCTGAGGGCTTGACAAATCCATTCGTCTGCGGCAAGAAAAATGGGCTGTGCCAGCAGGTTTCTGTAAATTTGATTATAACTCAGCAGCACAGGAACCCATAGCTGACAACACATGAGACCTGGGAGCTGGGAAGGTTTGCTGAGGAAAGGAGAAGAGATGGCTGGAGGGACTGAAAAGGCCTAAGTCGGACAGATCACGAAGTGGGGGTGGGGGGGATCTCAAATCAATAAAGAAAGACTCCAAAATTCACCACGACAGTTCGGGTCGAGCCCGGGTTGCTGCCGGCAGCCGCCTCCAGCTGCTCGAAAGGACTGACCAGCGTGGTCAGCGGAGACGACGCAGGGCTTGTCTGAGAACCTAGACCACGGAAACGGATAAGAAATGCTGCCCTGCTTGATGTTAGGTGCATTTTCACGCTTCAAACTTCAACTTGAAGAAAAGGGGGAGGAAATGGCAGTTGCTTTCATCAGCTTTCCCCCCATCTTTCACTTCCCGAGCAGTCTGATAACCGACGCTTGTTGTACAACGGCGCGTAAAGATCGGTGAGGTTGGTTTTAGTCCATTTAAATCGGTCAGAGTGGTGCTCCCTGAATGCTCACAGACTGTTGCCGGACGGGAAAAACACACGTTACCCAGAGGGGGTTGTGCCAGGAGTGCCGGTGTGGCTCCGTTTCTGGTATTTGTACTCGAGGTTGGTGACTCTGCCCTCCTTTGTTCGTGGAGGGCATTTCACTAACGCCCCGTCCTCTCCGGCAGCTTGCGACCAGTTCTGTGAAAGGTGCCACTGGGACCAGCCCGGGTGTTTGACCTGCTCTTCACAGAAGCTGCTACATGACGGGAAGTGCGTTTCCAAGTGCCCGGACGGGTATTTCCCAAGTAGCAGTGGAAGATGCAGAGGTAAGAGGCGTATTTGCACGGCCTTTTCTAAGGCTCTCGAGGCACCCTCCACACGTTGGCCTCTTTCCCCCAGATGTTTACCCTTGGGGAGGGAACGTTAAGAGCACAGAAGAGCGAGTGGGCCCAGGGAGTTTGATTTCTTTTGTCTTTTCTTTGATTCACCCCCGATAAACTGTTTTAAATAACCTTGCCTTGCGAAGCGGGCGGAGACGCGCCGAGGTACGTACCCAAAACACGGTGCAAGTGAGAGTTACTACTGCTAGTAGTTACAAATACACGTGCACTTCTGCTCTCATCGCTTCACGTAGCTGAATATCCTGCCCAGCCGGGAGCTGGCTGGAGGAGGCCGCAGTCCGGCAACGCCCCACCCGAGGAGGGGAAAATGGCATTATTTCAGCTCCCCCTGCTCTGTTTTGTCCCCAGCTTGTCACGATTCGTGCTCCACGTGCGAGGGACCTCTGGCCACTCACTGCACCTCCTGCTCCTTTCCTCTGGCGCTGCAGCGGGGCCAGTGCCCGCAGGGCTGCGGAGAGGGTTTTTACCGGGATCACGACGTCTGCAAGGGTAAGCTCTGGACTGGGAGTACGTCCCCCAGCTGCTGGAAACCAGTGTCTCTATTGGCTTTTGTGGGGCTGCGCTCCGAGCACCCAGCTATGAGGCTGGTCCTTTATCCTGTGCTGAACCGGTCAGTGGGTAATTCCTGTGTTTACCTCCCGACTGTTGCTTCCAAGGTTTTCTTGACACGAGTTGTTCATCAGCTCTGTTCAAGGAGAGCTGTTATTTGGGGGTGGGGTGGAAAGGTGGCAAAGGAGTTTCCTAAAATCCCTGTTGCGTTACAGAAAATACAGAGCAGGAGTCTGGTGAGGAGCGGCTGAGGGACCTGGGCTTGTTCAGCCTGGAGAGGAGGAGGCTCAGGGGAGACCTTCTGGGTCTCCACAGCTCCCTGGCAGGAGGGTGGAGCCAGGTTGGGCTCTGCTCCCAAGGAAGGAGCGACAGCACAAGAGGAATCGGCCTCAGGTTGTGCCAAGGAAGGTTTAGGTTGGATGTGAGGCAGAACTTGTAGCCCAGAAGGGCTGCCAAGCCCTGTGCCAGGCTGCCCAGGGCAGGGGTGGAGTCGCCACGATCCCTGGAGGGGTTTCCAAGCCCCACGTGGAGCTGGGGTGCTGAGGGCCACGGGTCAGTGGTGCCCTGGCTGTGCTGGGGGAACGGTTGGACTCGACCTTACAGGTCTCTTCTGACCAAAGCGATTCTGTCTTTCTTCAGCGCTGCAAAACTGGAAAGAGGGATGAAGAAGAGGACCGAGACCAGTGTTTTCTGCCCTTTCTCCCTCACGTTTACACCCTGCTGCCCAGGTTCTCGGGCCGTGTCCTGCTCTCTGAGAAAGCCAAGGCCAGAGCTGCGGCTCTGACGGCTCTCTCGTCCCGTCCGCAGGTTGCCACCCGTCCTGCTTCACCTGCCTCGGCCCGGGGGCTTCTCAGTGCCTGCGGTGCAGAGCTCCGGAGGACGTACTGCAGCCTCAGCAGCCTGTGGAAGGAGCTGTGCGTGGCCTTTGCCTCTCTCGCTGCCAACCTCAGTTCTACGTGGATAGCTCAGGAGTCTGCCAACGTGAGTGGAGGACGGGAAGGGCTGTATAAAGCCTTCAGCGCCGGGCTGCGCTGCCTTTTAGGTGTTCGGGGTCATCGTGTATGGTGTTCGACTCTCGTGTTCTTTGTTGGTCTCGGGACAGTCGTGGGTGTTTAAACCCAGTGACTTTCAGGGTGGTCTGTACTGGTACTGGAGGAGGAAAATGCTCTCTGCGTAGCACTTCTGACTAAAGAACCCAGGTACTGTTTTAAAACCGACCGTGTTGAAGCCTGCACAGCTTCGCTCTCTTTTCATTGAGGTCGAGAACGTGATTTTTACCTCTGGCTTATTTTGAAGCAAGATCAATCCTTAAATCCTGCTCGGAAAAGACCAAGCCATCTCTTTATTCGCCCTCGGAGAAGGTCAGGTAGTTGGGTGACAGTGCTGAACGATGTCTTGGGGCAAGAACGCCGGCACAGCCCCTCACGTTAGTAGCTCTGCCCTGTTAGTAACGGCCTCGGGACAAATAGGTTTGAGTTATTGCAGAAGGGTGTGAAGGTTCAGGGTGTCAAACTGGCAGCCACCCCAGTAAAATACTCCGGGAGAGTTTGTAGGTGCACCTTTTGGAAAGCACATTCCTGGGTAGGTTACACCGCCGCCTTTGAAGGTTTTACCTGGGAGGGTGTGAAGCTCTCACCAGACCACACAAATCTCTCTTAGCTGTGTTTTTCTAATGCTTGAGATTTCCCTGGTGAAATTTCTCTCTGATAACAACTTGAGTCTCTTTGAGCCAAAGTTAGTCCTGGAGCCACTGCATTTGAGACGAGGGTCCCTGACTTCTCTCCCTGGCTGTCTGACAGACAGCGAGGCCGACTTGTAGAAACAAATTTATTTCATTTCATTTCTTCTCTCCAGCCCTGCTTCTGTCTTGTCTCCCTCGAAGGCAGGAGGTCTCTCTTTGCCTTCAACGGGGACTCACACAGTGGAACCCTCGAGTCACTGCTCTGAATAAATACTAGGTTTTCAGCTAATGACTTTATATATTCGTTTACTCAGATTACATAGTTTAAGATGGCTTTTCTTAGCGTCGCTACCAGGAAAGGTGGAGAAGTCTTGCTTTTTAACTGCACTCTTTTAATTCTCTCCTCACCTTCGGGAAATGTGCTGTAGAGCCTTTCTACCTGTCAGCGGCAGAGAATGCTGGAAAGGAATTACCTTCCTGTGGTCACCGGGGGGAAATGGTCTCGCCGTACTCGGCCAGGAACGACCGAGATAAGCTCGGACTGATTTGGCTCTCTCCGTCTTCTTCCCTGCAGAGTGCCACTCCTCCTGCGCGGGCTGCGTGGGCAACTCCTCCCAGGACTGCACGGCTTGTCTGGCCTCCCGGGTCCTGCTCGAAGGCAGGTGCCTCTCGGGGTGCCCCGAGGGGCTGTTCAGCCAGCGGGGTCACTGCTACGGTGAGCGCGTCGCACGGGCACCCGCGGCTGAGCCACGTCACGTCGCACCTCCCGCGATGCCTTTCTCCGCCTAACCCGAGATGCTGTCGGATTTCTGCCAGGCCATTTACTATTTTCAGGGCAGAATAGGAGAGTCTGGTTTCAGGGAACCGAATCTCCTCCTAAGGGGAGAGAGGTGTGCACGCTGAATCGTCAGCTAGAATCGGTTTTGCTCCTCTGGGCCGGTTCCCTGAAGACGTTTTGCCTCGGGTGGTGTTCTCGGCCAGCGTGCTGTGGCAAACCACTGGGCAGCACTGAAAACCAGTCTGCTTCTGTTAGACTAGATGAGCGCTTGCCGCTTGCAGAAAGTGGTGGCCTTTGGCGTGTGCCGTTCGTTAGGAGCTGCTGAGAGCAATGGGTGGGGACAAGCAGGAGTCTGAAACGTGGTTAGTCCCTCTAAGGCCACCCGAACGTTGTTTGGAACAGATTCATTGGGTCAAGCATCCTTGGATCTGGTCTGGCCATAGGAGAACTCATCGGCGGAACGTAAGGTGGACATTACCAAGAGCGTAACAAGTGTCCGTGTTCTTCTCCAGCTTGTCATCCGTCCTGCAAGACGTGCCGTGGCCCTTCTGCTCTGGAGTGCGTGACCTGCCACCCCCACGCGACCCTCGCCGGTGGGAGCTGCAGGACCAGCTGCGCGGAAGAGCAGTATCTCAACCTGGTGGGATATTGCGTGGGTAAGTCAGAGGAGATGGCCTGGGGCGCGCAGCGGCGAGCCTCCCGTGGCCTTCGCCAGCGACTCGAGCGCAGCCCGTGAGGAAATCTGAGGGCATCTAAAACACCACGCGGGTGACAGTACCACGAGGAGACTCTGCTGTGCAAAGTATATAGCAAAGCCTCTTGTCGCTCATGCCACACGTCTCTTCACTAGGAGATACGTATCTTCTTAGTATCTTGGCTGCGTGAGGTCGATTGTGAATTGTGTAAGGCGGGTGGGAGGAAGAGGGAGAGGGGGAGAGCGTTCGTAGACCTACCGATTTCAGGAAGGCTGCTGAGATCCTACGCAGAGCTCCAATAAAGTGGGTGAAGGAAACCTTTGTGATTCAGAGACGCAGTTTCTGGGGCCCCCAAAGAAAAAATGCCAGGGTTGGCACTGCCGCGTGCGTTTGGGGGAGGTAAGAGGATTTCTCTGCGGGGGTTGTGCTTTGTGGGTGCTCAGTGCCTGCACTTAAGCCTGTCGTCAGAAGGCACCGATTGCATTTCTCTGTTTGGAAAGAAAAATTGCTTCTAATCCGTCACTCAGACGTGTATAAACATATCCCGGGAGCCACTCCAGCAATTCCTGAGCTTTATCGGGCTGTTTCTTTCTTTATCATAAAAAGAAACGGAGCGTGAGGCTTTATCTAGGCTGAACAGCTTCAAATGAGATAAGGAATCTCTAGAAAAGTAAAGAACGCATTAGGTGCAGTAAACATGTCCATCGAGAGGCCGTCGTTCTCAATTTAAAATAGATGAATCCCCTTCACAGAGCCTTCTTTTTGTGGACGTGTGTTGGGGGTTTTTTGGTTTATTATGAAAGGCTCGTTTCTTTGCTCTCCGCAGATTAATTTTACCAACCGTTTCTTCGTCTTCCTTTTAAACAACAGTTATTGTTTTGTCCGCAGGGACAAAGAGAGGGGGGAAGCGAAGCATCTGAGGAGCAGGAAAATTTCCTGCCAGGGTCGTACGGCTCCGTAGGCAGCCGAGAAGCCGGGCTGGGCAATCGGAGAAGTCGGGCTGGGCAATCAGAGGTCTTTTCACGCAGTCAAGTAATTGCAACGGGGAAATCGTTCAGCGTTTCCGTGTAAAGTCTCTGCCCTGTGGAAGTTCAGGAGCTCCACATCCAGCCTGTTGACTTGCACTCCTTCTTCTCATTCAGCACAGACTGAAATGCTAAGTGTGCCCTTGCAGGTTATTCATTGCCAGTTAAAGAGCAGCTGTCCCATAAAAGAGAACGTTAAACCGCCTGACACTTGCGTGATGTATGATTTGCATCAGAACCTAACAAAGCTTTTTCCTTTGCTTCCCAAAGCGATGTTTTTGGTCAATTACCTTCCCATTTATCTCCCAATTCCCGACCCCGCGGGTGGAGCTGCCTGACACCTTCCAGGGCCTGCTGTGCATCAGAGCTGCCTGTCGTGCTTTGTGGACCTGCAGGGGAAAATCTTTCACACGGGATGGAGAAAACCGACTGTCACTCGAAACCCTTGCCCGTGACTTAGTGGTGTTATCCTACGTGTCACCTGAACGAGGATCGGAACGTTCGCCTCCTTACTAGAAAACTAGATCATGTTTTTAGAGGCTTATCAAAGAAGCGTTTCGAATGTAAGCAGAGGAAAGGCAAAGCATCCCCAAGCTGCAAAAGGTCAGCGAGTTCGGAAGCTCGGGTTTGGGCAGGCTGGCTTTGCGCCAGCGTTCTTGAGGAGTGCTCCATCGGTTCCTTTTGGTGTCTAGCTAAAGTGAACCTACAGGAACGTGCTTGTGGATTTTGCAGTCCCCTCTTGAGTCTCGGGCCTTCCCTGGTGCTTTCTCTTTTCCCAGCTCGGAAAGCACTTTGATTTCCCTCTCCCTCTTACCCGAGCCAGCTTCAACTTCAGGAAACGTTGCAGTCCCCGGTCTTTGGCACCGTCGCCAAAACTGGTGTTCTGCTCATAAAACTCTGCCCTTAACTTTTTTGATTCGAATGAATCTTATGCCGGTCTTCAGGCTTCCTCATTGGTGATCTTGAGGCTTCTTCATTGTTGATCTCAAGGCTTCCTCCTTGTTGATCTCGAGGCATCCTCATTGATCTCGAGGCATCCTCATTGATCTCGAGGCATCCTCATTGATCTCGAGGCATCCTCATTGATCTCGAGGCTTCCTCCTTGTTGATCTCGAGGCTTCCTCCTTGTTGATCTCGAGGCTTCCTCGTTCTCGATGTCAAGGCATCCTCGTTGTTGATCTTGAGGCATTCTCCTCGTTGATCTCGAGGCTTCCTCACTGATCTCGAGGCTTCCTCATTGATCTTTTCCTGACCCGGTGAAAGGGCCGTTAGAAGAATGCAGGTGGACCACGCAGCGGTCAAAGCAAGGAGTTCACGGAGGGAGCTTTCCTGGGTGCACATCTAAGGTGTAAAAGGATTCAAAGGACCAGAATTAGCAGCAAGGGCAGCTGGAGGGAAACGAAGCTCAAACCTGGTATGGCATTTCCCAAGGTCCTGTCTTAACTTCCAGCTTCATCTTCCTTGCAAGGGAGCTCCCAGTGCCCACGTTCAGCAGCGCGGGCCCTCGCTCGCTGACGCCGTGCGCCGTTGCAGACGTGTTCAAAGATAAAGCAGAAGAGCCCGCTCAGGACCAGCCAGCTGGATTTCCCAGCTAAGGCCGCCTGGAGAAGGCCCCGTCTTTGTACAGAAGATGCGGGCAGGTTCCGGCTGACGTGGCTGCACTTCACCGGGAGTTCGCCTCGCTTCTTTGCGTGACAAATTCCCCTTCGGGTCTCGCAGGGGAGCTGCAAACGAAGCCCTTCAGATAACCCAGTCGAGGCAGAAGCCCTGGGCGGTGCGAGGTGCCCTCAAGCCATCAAGCAATCCTTTTCATCCTGGATTTATCGGGAGGTGCCGGGGAAGGTTTGCCTGCTGACGTGCCTATAAATCGCACCATGTTTCCAGAACTGATTTAAAGCAGAGCTCTGCTGTAAATCTCGTGCCTTACCTTACAGTGTAGCGCAAAGCCTGCACCAGGGAACGGTTTTTGAAGAGCCCTTAAGAGGGGAGGTGTATTTAAACGATACGAGTGGTTGCTTGCTGAGCAAATAGTGGGACCGAGAGGCAGCAGAGCCTCTGGTTTCCTTTACGAGCAGTTTCAAGCACTTGAGAGGTAATTTTGTCTCCCCCAACAGCCTTATTTGTCTTGACAGGCAAGGCAACGATATGTAATAGATACTTTCCATATAGGAAATGGGTTTTGCTTGCTAAGAGAAAGCTAAAGAGAGTCTGGAAATCGAGTCCCTCTGGCAATGGCAATCTGTGGAAGTGGTTAGATTGTATTTTACGAGGCAAGTCGCTTTACGGGAAGGTCAGCGATAGGTAAGGTGGGGTCTTTTTCGCGTGGACGTGAATCGACAAGGAGGAAACGAGAGCTGAAAGGACGGCAGGGAAAGGGTTTGTTTGGACAGTGGGAAGCCAGTCTCAAAAAGATGACCGGGGAGGCACTGGCACTACCAGCAAGGCGGCTTCAGTTCTTCCTTTTCTCTCCCACTGCTTCCCCGGTGCCCCCCAACTCGGCCGTGAGCGGCGGGGGTCCCGACTTTTCCGTCGGTGGCGTGTGCTCTCTGATCTCCAGGCTGGCAGAGGAACGGCAGAGCCGTGGGGCTGATCGATCCTAAAACTAGCTGAGGAAGAAAAGACCTCTTTTCAATACGCAGGAGCAAATGTAGAGGCTACGAAGGGAAAACTGCACTGCAGCAACGCCTGGTTTGTAGCCGCTGAGCTTTTTAAACGATGCTTTGGGAGGTTCTCGTTATTTACAGTAGATGGGGGTTATTCGGGCACCCAGAGCTTTCTCTGTTTCATTCTTACGACGCGGTTATGGAAACTACTGACCATACGCTGTGAGTTTGGTTACTTCTGGTATCTGGCCAAAGCTCTCTCTTGGAGACCAGCGGCTCCGACAAGAGCTTAAACCGGAGCAGCGTTATTTTAACAATAAGGAGAGTAGACGTATTGCCAGGTAGACATTAAAACTCATTGGATTGATGTTGATTTTAGGGAATATAGGTGCATAAAACTCTTCAGCCCAGCTCGAGCCCTGCGCGTACACATTCCCTGCGGTGCGCAGGGCCCTGGGGACGACGTCTCAGTCCTTGCTCTCTGCAGTGAGCTGCGCGCGATCCTTTCCGGCTTCGCTGAGGTAGGCGGCAGGTCTTTCCGCTCCGCTGTCGGCACGGGTTTGGCATCTTTGCCTGTGCTGATTCACCGGCTGATGCCTGAGGCGTCGAATTCTTCTCCCGTGCAGTTGGAAGCTGCAGCGCGATAACCCCTGGAAGCTGTCACCCCTCTAAGGAGGTTTGTCACCCCGTTCGGGAGCAAGACCTCACGTGCTGCTTTGTTTTTCTGTCCTGATGCTCCCAGACTGAGAACCTACAGGGTCACTGTCTTAAGCATAATGTTTCTTCTCACTCACCTTTACCTCCCCCCTGGGCTGTTCGTGGCCCATCTGCAGGGTTGGGTGCGTGGTACCGAAACTAAATAGATTAGATACCCTGTAAAGTCAGGAGGTGAAGAAGAGAGCTGCTTTAAGGACCTGGAATTGCATGCAGTGGCAATTTGCACTCGTTGCGGAGCTGCAGCTCGGCTTTTCCCGCAGCGTTGGTAAGGATCACCTATGGATAAGGTACAGGAGAAGTCAGGCTGGGGTTAGACTGGGGTCACTATTGCCTTTGTGCCGGTCTGGATGCAGCAGACTCCAAAGCGAGCCTGTCTTCAGCTTGTGAAATCGGATTGCCTGACAACCTGTAGTCACGCTGTCACGAGGGACAAAAGACGGGAAGTTGAACCTTGGGTAGAGATCTGACAAGAGGCCAGGTACTCCAATCCAGCCTCATTATTGCATTTCTTTCAAGACCGTTGTCATTTCCTTTCTCGTTTTGTGAATTACCGTAATGAGGATTAATTTGGCTTCCAGGTTGCCTTACACCGCACCGTGGCGCGTACAAAAGGCCTCTTGTCAAACCTTTTGAAGCACCCAAGTTCAGGCAGAGGTCAGGAGACGCGAGCTTGCGCGCTGCCGGGGGAAAATGAGAAAAGGAGAAGGTTGCGAGGCGCTCTCACGCCGCTCTCGGCTTGGCTTTGAGGTCTGCGGTGGCCTCTTCGGGGCACGGATGTCTCCTTTGCGTGGGAAAAGCTGAGCGGAGAGGGCTGCTGGGGAAGGTCCTGCAGCTGTACGGGTTGTGCTCCGTTTGCCAGCGGTGGGAGGTTAACGCCTACGGCTGCCAGCGTCGTTCGGTAAACCCGCAGGCAGAAGCACCCGAAACCAGAGAAGGGCTCAGGGAAAGCGGAGAGCTTCCAACTGGCTTCGTGCAGAGCTCAACCTCTCTTAAGGGTGGGGAAGGGGGTGGCGGGAGAGACCCAGAGGATGCGGGTGCCGAGGGAAAAGCGAAACGCTGCGATGCTGAGGCAGAGCACAAGGTGGGGACGAGGGCGGGAGGAAAAGAATGCTCCTGGAACGTGGTGAGTTCTGGGCAGCCCACCAGCAGACATCCGGAAGCGCGGGCACCTGGCTCCCAGCCCTCGTCCCCCCGCCAGCAGGAAGGGGCTCTGGCAGTTCCGTCCCCAGCGGCACGTTTCCCCGTGGCGGTCGCGGTGTGTCCGCCTGCGCTGACGGCATCCTCTCTGCCCCGCTTCCCTCAGATTGCCACCGCTTGTGCCGTCGGTGCGTGGCCGACCTGCGCGACACCGGCAGCGTCTGCCTGGAGTGCCGGAACGCCCGTCACTTGCTCCTGGGGGATCACTGCGTTCCTCACTGCCCCGGGGGACGCTACGCGGAGAAGGGCGCCTGCAAAAGTGAGTAGCCCCTCCAGGTGCCTCGAGTAGCTGGATCCTCCTGAGATATTCCATGAAATGGGTCCTGTCGGGTAGAGAAGCTGGGTCCAGCTGGCAGGACGCTGCGCCGGGAGCTGGAGGTGTCCTTCCTGGCTAATAGCCCTGGGAGCTGCCCGGGAGCTCGCTCTCCTTGCTCCCCGTCATCCGTGCCCGCTCTCAGGCTGACTTCCAGCGGAGGCTTTGCCCGGGCCCGTCCCCAGGTCTTCAGTTGGTGTGGTAGCAGCAGGACGCTGGGACGCTCACGCTCGCAAACGCTTCCTGGGCGCGCGCTTTAACAGGCCGTGCAGCTTCTGCTCGCGGAACGCGGAGCTCTAGCTGGTCGCAGCTTCTCGGGAAGTCGGCAACCCCAGAAGCGTCGCCCCGGCTGAGGTGTCTCCCCGAGACTTGTCTCGCTGTGGAGATGATCCGAGGGGAGATCTTGGTACCCGGCTGCCAGAGCCACGGTGAAGCCCAGTGTGCTGTTGGAGAGAAAGGAATCGAGACGGGCAATTAGGATTAAGATGTAGCTGCTCCTTTCGCAGGAAGTGGCGTTTCCTAATCCAGTCTAACGAGGGATGGTTCACGTTTCACAGCTTCTCCTGAGCGCCCTGGGAGCTCTGTGTTTATTTAGCTGGTTTTGACAAATGAAATCTCAGAGGCGTCTGAAATGCTCTCTGTGTCATTTAATTGGCAAGATCCCCGAGGGAGACATTTTTCCTTGCTGGAAATTTAAGCCTAGGGATAACATTTCTTCCCGTTGGTCTGCAGGTTTAATTTAAAAGAAGTTTTGCATTATTCAGGCTGTGTCAAAGCTCCTATTGCATTGCGTGCCGGCTTCGAAAGTCTCCGGCACTCGCTTCTCTCCGATTCCTTCGCCCGGTTTCACTCGTGATTAATTTGGCCTGACGAGTGTAATGAGGGCATCAGTCTTTAGGTAAAGGCCTGGCAAGAAATAAAACAGACTGATAAGTTTCTGAGTAGGTACCCCCTTCGGAGAAATTAATAGGATACGCCGGCCTCGTCCGGCGTGGTGCTGTAAATCTCTCCAGTCAGACCAAGAAGCGCAAGAAATGGGAGACAAAGGGATGGAAATGAAACAAGAGGGGCGACATAAAAATGACTGGAGGCAGTCAGCGGGCTTGCAGGAGGATCTTCTAAGTCCTGAGCGTTCCCAGCAGTAAAGCAAGGGCTGGAAGTTTGGTCTGTGGGCGGGCTGGCCGCGTTTCTGCTGCCCGGCGCCGTGCACCAGGAAGAACTTGGGCTCCTCAGCACCGCCGTGTGCCGTGAGAGCGCTGCTGCTGAACCACGTCAAACTTGCTCAAAGATGTAATTTCCCTGAACAGCCACCCCTTGTTCTTGCCGTCCCTGCAGAGTGTCACCCCTCGTGTAAAACCTGCACCGGCGGGAGTCCCTTTTCCTGCTCTTCCTGCAACGCCAGCCTGGTTCTCTCCCACACCGGCACGTGTGTCCCAGCCTGTTCCCCGGGATACTACAGGGACCACGGGCAGACCTGCAAACGTGAGTGTCTCTCTCTCGGCCAATCTCGCCTTTCCACACCACGTTCACCGACGTGTCTCGTCTCGTTCCTGCGCTTGCTGTTCCTCTTGCTGGGGAAGGAAGGATTACACGTGCCTAAAAACGCGCTGTGAGTTGGCAGAGGTGATGGGCTGCCCTAGGAGCAGAGCCTGCAGCGGCTTCTTGTGTTAACCCCCTTGAAAGACAAGAGGCTTTGGGTCCCCTGGTAAAATCCAGGGCACGGTTTACGCAGGCTTCCCTGTTAAGTTGTCTAGGTGGTACACAGGAGTACTGCTGGATTCTGGGCTATGTGAAAACTTGACGAGTTCAGGCAGGTTTTTCTCAGTTCTTACTAAGTCAACCCCCCTCCCCAGGGCTCTACGTGCCAGTGCCTGCCGTGGAAGCTGCGGTAACACTGGGGCGTTCGTGCCCCGACTGCCTGGAGCTGTGATGTGTTTACCTCCTAACGATCTGATGCCGTCAGTCTGGTGCAAAGTCCGGTCATGTTTCTCTCCTGCTATCCCCTGTGAATCTCCTTTATTATTACGATTATTCTCTGTTCACTCTGGCCCAGACACCAGTCGGGTTATTCCTCACGTAGTTATGGGGTTTAACATTCCCAAGTGCCAGATTAGGTGCCCCGGAGACATAAAAATGTAGAAAAAAAAGCCTGTTGGACTTGCCCCGCTGCGATACACGCACCGACGAGGGAGGGAGTGCGTCAGCGGTTTGGCTGCCGTGAACCTCAACGCTCAGATTTGTGAGGTCCTGCATTACCCTGATTTAAATTACCCCGATTTACGGTAAAATAACTCTGTCGTATCACCGTCATCCTGCCTAGACCCCATTTCTGTAGCGATCAGGTCCTACAGGCAGAAGCTGATAGAGCTGTCAGCTTCACCTGCCTTTTGTTGAAATACGCGGTTCTCCAGCACCTATTATTTCCACCTTGGCAGCAGAAATGGAGACATCTCGCAGAAGTCTGAGGAAACAGGTGGAAGACTTTATACCATTCTTCGTTCACGGGAAACAAAAAAGCCTACTCAATAATAATGAAAAAAGGGAAAGCGATAAAAAAGATGAATAAAAAAACCCCCGAATCAGGGGATTCTCGCTGTCCTGGCTGGTTTCCTACCAGCTCTACAAGATACTCAAAGTTCTTTCTTCTTGCTGACTGCACCAGAATACCTCCCTTCTAAATTAAAAAGCCCTTTTCTGGTGAAAACCTTCCTACTGATGGCTCCTCCCTACCAGGGCCGGTAGAAGCGGAACGTTCCCGAGTCCCCTCCCCTTCCCAAATTTTCTTCGTCAGTTCCAACTCAAATAGATTTTCCACGAGCAAATTCAACTTCTCCCGTCTCCTTATTGTTGCAGAGGGCTCTTAAAGAAGTACACGTGATCCACGTGGCAGGAGGCTCAAGGCAGAGCGTGTCGGGGCGTCGGATTTTTGCCATTCCAAGCCCACCTCCCCGAGTAACCTCACGCCTATAGATTTAAACCTCACGTGGAATGCTTTACCCTACTTGTAATCGTTGGCTTTTTGTCGCGCGGATGAACAGCAATTGTTCCATCTAGTGTTCTGCACTCAAATCAGGCTGGCACCAGAGCACCCAAAACCAGTTCCTTAGGGAAACGTTCTGTCGGAAATCATCCGTCCCTCACCGAAATACAGACCCTTTTCCAAAGCGACTCTTTGGAAGGGCGCTGGGCTCTCGTTTCAAGGAGAGCAGCGCAGGTATTGTCACGGTGACTCCGGTCTTTTGAGGCTTGGTGGCTACAAAGCTCCGTCTTGACCGAAAAGCAAATTGAAGCGGATTTCCACCGTCAGCCTCTCGCTAAATTAGCGCTCCGTGATGCCTAGCGCGTCACCACCGCGTTCCCACCTCAGCCGGAGTTGTGCTGAATCCTAGAGCGGGTTCTGTTTGCTTTTTCCCCGGGCCAAATGGCCGGCTACGTTTTATTCTCCAGTTTAAACACGCGGGGCTGTGTTTTCAGAGCTTTTTTCTGCTATATCCTAAGTCCGGAGTGGAGCTTTGGCTGAGCCCGGGGGGAGTTAGCGACATAAAAAGCAAAAACCTGAAGTCTCCCCAGGTATCCCTCAAAGAGGACGAGGGGAAGGAGCCAAGGGTACAGTTTTACTTGTCGGGAACGACGGTTCTTTGCTTTCTCTTTTCCCCAGCTTGCAGCAGCCAGTGCCGGAGCTGCGCGTCGGCCGCCGGCTGCACGTCTTGCAGAGACCCAGCGAAGGTCCTGTTGTTTGGAGAGTGCCGGTACGAGAGCTGCGCTCAGCGGTATTATCTGGATTTTTCCAGCAGGACCTGCAGAGGTGAGAAATACGTTGCTGGTTTAAAGAAAAAAGGGGGAAAAAACCACGGCAAGTGCCGTGGCCAAGGATCCGTTACACTGCAGCAGGATCTGTGCGGGTGGCCTGCTTGAAAATGTGGCTCTGAGGGGGGAGTTGCTCAGCCACAGACCACTCGTGAGGCTTTTTTTTGCTTCCTTCTTGGTTTTTTCCTGGTTTTTTTTCCTTCTTTGTTCTCTTTTTCGGCAGTCTGCTGTCACCTACTTCAGCCTTTCAGTGAAACAAGGTTCTGGCCAATCCTTCCCTCGTAAATGATTTAGTAACTGAGCCAGCAAACGTTTCAAGGGTCGGGGCCGGCGATTCATTTAGTCGCGGGTCAGCTGAACAAGGAGCAATCCTGCCAGGCTCAATCTTTTCTAGAGCGCTTACAGGGCCTCGTGCACTTACCTGCTTCTCTCTGTCTCGCTAAACGCTGCATCGCCGGACGGCTGCAGAAACAGCAGTTTGCAGGGATTTAAAAGACAGGTGACTTGAAAGATTTCCAGAACTCCCAGGGAGAGTGGTCCAGAATGGAAACGAGTGAGGATACCGTGGCTTTATTGCGGCTAACGCCGCTGAGACACGGCTACAAGCCCAATGACTTGTTGGGCAGTGATCATTTCTAGCTGGTGCCCAGCTTAACGGAGCAGCGTCTGTCCCCTGAAGGTCGCGGTGCTTCGGAGAGACGACGCTGTCTGGTGTTTAGGGTGTCGGAACGAAGCGGGACTCCTGTCCTGGCTTTGCCTGGGACGTGCTGCCTGGGATGGAGTAGCTCAGCTCCCCTCAGCGAGTCCATGTTTCCCCAGCTCTTGGTGATGGGGCCGCCGAGGAACAAATGGTGGCCTTGGCTGCCTGGGGACTCCTCGGGCACGTGCGCGCGGTCAGGACTCTGCTGAAGACCGGAGGGGAGATGCTGCAAGGGCACGTGAAGGCAGATGTGATCCCAGCTGCATCCAGCCAGTGGGCTTCCCAGGGGGACGTTTGGACTGGGAGGGACACGGATTTCATTCTTTTGCTCAGAGTCATTCGAAAGCCTGAGGTTGATGAAGCGGGGCACGTAATTGCCGAGGAGAGGCGAGCTTGGTGGAGGCGGAGCATTGCTGCTCGAGGGATAAAGTCGGGCAGTGAAACTGTGCCAGCGCTGGCAGCTCTGAACGCTGCACGGGAGCCAAGCTGCTCAAGCTTGACACAGTCAGAGCACGTTTAGGTCCGAGAGCGGGGAGAAACCAACCCGTGGTTTGAGTTGTGATGAGTCACTCGGTACCAATCTTGCTTTCTTGTCTTTTTTTTAGTCTCTCTTTAATGGTTTTTACTGCTCTCTTTGCTCCGAGCACTTAACATCCCTGTAGCTTGTAGACCCCGAGTGCTAAGCACTGGTATAGGACGAGCACCCCAGAAAGGGCTGCCCTAAACCGCCCTCCTTTTTTCTTCCAGAGTGTGACTGGAGCTGTAACGCTTGCAAAGGTCCCCAGAGGACCGACTGCCTGCAGTGCATGGAGGGCTACGTTCTCCACGAAGGAGCTTGCCTGGAACGCTGCCCTGCAGCTTTCTACGAGGAATCGGGCGCGTGCCAAAGTGAGTTCTTCTTGAGCGTGGCTTCCGCTGCCAGCCCCTTCCCTTGCTCGCCCCCGACTTGGACGCACACCTCCCGCTCGAAAGGCACGGGGTCAAATTCGGACCCCTTGCAGCCCTCAGCGGGGCTGAGCCGAACGCTTTTCCGTCTGCCTTCCAGGGTGTGAGCAGCACTGCCTTCGGTGCCAGCGCCCAGACGAGTGCAGCCTTTGCCAAGCCCCTTTTCTCCTCCGGGCCTCTCGTTGCGTTCAGGAGTGCGGGAAGGGCTACTACGCCGACCGGGCGCGGCGGGAGTGCACGGGTAAGAGGAGCATTACGTAAAAAACACCCGGTACTAAACCCAGTTTTCAGAAAGGTTTCGGTTTTAGTCGTGGGTTAACAGGCTGCGTAGGACCTGAGTGTGTGTTTGGGGTATTTTATTTCAAGGGGCTGGAAGAGTTACCTGAAAACGCATCTCTTCCCTTGGGAAGGTGATCGCGGGTTCTCTGTAGTCAATGGGAAACGGTGGTCAAATGAGGAAGGAACTTCCTAGCGACTCATTTATCTTCTTGCCCCTTCTTTTCGATGGCTTTTGCCGGGTAATTAAGACAGGAATAGCAGCGGGGTTTGCGTTCTGGCCCCGGGGACGGCTCCGCGCTCCAGCAGCCGCGTCGTTTCTGGAGCGTCTCAAAGGGGTTGTGCTTTCCGTCCCATTCAGCTTGTCCTCCGGGCTGCCTGGAGTGTGACAGTGACGGCCTCTGCCACCTCTGTGACGGCACCACCTTCCTGAAGAATAAAGGCTGCGTTTCTGCCTGCGGCCAGGGTTTCTACAGCAACAGGCGGACCAGAGAGTGTGAAGAAGGTGAGCGTCTCTCGCGGTGAAGCGAGCGAGCCCGCAGGCTGCCAGCAGATTTTAAGGCCAGAAGTAGCGTTCGTACAGCGGCGGTTTTGGAATTGGGTCTGTGCCGTTATCCGTTCGGGAATATTTTTCCCCTTCTTTCTTTTTCAGCCGGCGAGCATCCCTCGAGATTCCCCGTGGGCGGCACCCTCACGGTAGCAATTGGCGGGGTGAAGCCTCTGGACCTCTCCTTACTGGGCCTGCGCGATGCGGCCGGCGACGCAGGGGAGCCCGTGTTCCGTGTCGAGAGCGCTCCCTCCAACGGCAGGCTGCTGATGGTGGCCAACGGCACGGAGCTGCAGCTGGGCACGGGCGACCGCTTCAGCTGCCGGGATGTGGAGGAGAAGAGGGTCCGCTTTGTGCACGGCAAGGAGGAGGCCAGGTGACTGGGCTGGGACTTTTTTCAGAGCTCTTGCCTTAAAAAACCCCACGTTCTCTTGAAAGCAAGCGTTTCCTTGGAAATGTTATTTCAGCGAGGCACGCTTCGCGCTGGACTTCCTTCTGAAGCCAAGGGTTAGCATCAGGGGTAGGGTTTGAATCGGTGCTTCATCCTGGAGATGCCGTCCTACGTGGGTAACATTAGTTAAAGGGAAACGAGTTAAAGGTGTTTTATTGCATCTCCAGGAAAAAATACTATAGAAACGTAGCTGAAAAAACTTGAGCTAAAGCTTCTGTCGCTAATCTGGCCGTTTTTACTGGGTGTGTATAGTTTTATTTTATCATTATCGAGTCCTGCGGGAGCACTTTGGTAATTGATGTTATCCTGTATTTTGCCTCGGGGGGGCCTTGTTTAGGAAAGGACAGTTTTCCTTGATGGTGGGTGACCCACAGTTCTTCTCCCGTCTCGAGGTGGTCGACGTCCAAGCGTTTTCGACACAGGTAACGTAACGAAGCGTGGAAACGGCCACAACTTTCGTACCATTTGCGACCCCGGCTTCTCGCAGCGATGGCGAAGGAGCTGGGCAGAACTTGAGCTGGAGTTCAGCTCAGGCAAGTTAGACCCAACTCTTACTTCGTTGAGAGGCAGCCAAGGGTCCTATAGACGACCTGGACTCGGGGGTAAGTGGCTGAAGAAGCCGGCCCCTGGAATTTTGCTTATGCAAGGGACCGTAGCTGTGCCATCACAGAGCAGTTATCGGAGAGGGCGAAGGAGGCCCTGCTGCTGAAATGGTCCCTGGGACCTGTGGGTGGTCTAGTTCAGCCTCTCACTGCAGAGCGATCGAACGACGCTCTATCCCGACGGCAGGGATGCTTTGACAGCCAAGGGCATTTACTTAAATGCTCTGTTCCGGGACAGTTGGGAATTAAACCAGCATGAGCTACTTCAGGTGTAGTTCTCCACTTCTCAGCGAGTTGATGGTACTGTCAACTGTCCTCGTCTCCTACTCTTACTTAAAGTCCGCGGAGTGCGATTGTGGAGGGGCCCGACCCAAGGGGTGGTTCCGGGCGGTACGTTGTGTCTCCTTTCCAAGGGTGGGCTCTCTAAAAGGCAAAGTATCAAGAGGTACCTTAGATAACGCCTTTTTTCCTGTCTAGCTGAGAGCTCGAGCAGAGAGCTTTCCTTGAACCAAAGTTACCGTGGCTACTCGCCGTATTCTAGCAGTACGAAGAGACTTTAAGGTGCAGCTGAGTCTGCTTCTCTTAGGGCCCATTTGCCTCCTCAGAGCAGAATTAAAGGGCTGGATGAAACCGTAACTGGAAAGCTGGCTGTCACCCTTTCTCCTTTAGCTCTGACTCCTTCCTGCCTCCCAGCCTGACGCAGCCTCCGTCCTCACAACGCGTAATTTATGTTTTAGTCGAGGGCGGAGGTGCCGGTGCTGTTCTGTGCTTCGTGCTGAGCGCAGTGGGAACGTGGCCAGCAGCTCAAAACCGGGGTGAGCTCCTGACTTGCTCACTACCTGCCATGCTGGGGGCCTGTGGGGAGTCTCCAGTTTAAGATATTTAGTGTCCTTATGGGAAGCAGCTCCTCCCGAGATGCATCATTTCGGTGGTTCTCTGGCCATCTCGAGACTTGGCACTGCTTGGTTTTTTCCTGTGTGGATCCCAGAGAGCTGGTAGCTTCAGAGTTAGGAGTTAGAGGAGGGGGTTTAATTGCACCGTGTTGCTTGTAATCCTCGTGTTCCCTATTAGTCCTTCCACAGCTTCAGGAAATGGAAAGTGTTCCGGTTTGTCCTTTAGCGGGAGACAAAGTGCAGGTTTGGATCCTGTTCTGTGTGTATCGATTCTGGCCGCCGCTGAAATCCGTGCTCGGGCTCATCTCTGGTTTACCTCAGCAGGATACTCACCTGAGGAAGAGCCGCCGGCGCTGCCCCGGAATACCCAAGAGGGGTTTGATGCTGGCAACTTTGCCTGATGATCCTTAATAACCCTGCTGAGCTGTAGAGAGGGGAGGTGGCAGCGGTTAGCTCTCCGACGCACGTCCCCAGGGCTTGGGCTCTGCCCCTGCGGGATTGCCTCCCTCCCACGGGGCGAGGTACTGCCCGTGGCAAATGCTGTTCCTTGGGATCAACAGGGAAACTTTCCTCACGACAAAGAACGAGAGGACTAATTTAAAGCAGCAAAAATGCCAGCTCTAGCCCGTCTTCCTTCTAGGGTGAATAAGGCCGCCGAGCTTTGGGAAACAACCGATTAACGACGGTGACGACACCCAGTTCCACTCTGTCTTTGGAGATGGGCTTTTAGCAGGTCGAGGCAAGCAAAAGCACATCCTTCGCTTGATTAATTGGCTCATTTCTACTCAGAAGCAGGAATTGAAGCTTCTGCCTCTCCGTTTGGCTATGAGCATCCTGCGTAGGGTGCCCTCCCTCTCCTGGCGTTCTTCCTTGCTTCCCTTTTTTTCCCCTCTCCACAACTCCTCTTGATCAGACAACGTGGGCACGCAGATTGTGCGGGGTGTTCTTCTTGAGAAGATGTCAAAGGTGTCCAGGCTGTAGGTCGTGCACGGGGAGAGCGTAATAAAATCGAGTTGGGTTCTGCGCTCCCCTTGGAATTCCACGCAGACGGCAAAGGGAGTACAGGCTCGAGCCGATAACTAAACTGCTTTCCCTAGAAACAGCCTAAGTTTTTTCCCTTTCCTTTCCTAAACTTGCCGTGGCATGAAAACCTTGGGGTTTTTTGGTGTAACTAAATCAGTGTAAATCGCTAGATCGTGGTAGATCTGCCTGCCGGGGTGTCGGGAAGCGCAGACGGCGATTCTCGGCCGCTCAGAAACGGGGGGTTCCCGGGGACGAAGCGAGCTGGTTTCCTTCGCCCCGCAGTTTCCATTCCAGACTTTGCTGACGACGGAGTTGCTACGCGTTAGCGAACGCCAAAGAGCTGCTTCTGTGTTCCAGGCCCCGTACGTGTTCCGAAATGAGGCCCTCCGCGTCCGCAGAGGGGAAAGTGGAGCTCTAACGGAAGGGCTGCTCGGCGTGAGAGACGGTGACAACCCTCAGGACGTTGTGCTGGTGGTTTTAGAGCCTCCGCGTCACGGGCGGCTGACGCGAGCTCCCGGAGACTCGGCTCCCGGAGTCCACGCGTTCCACCTGGCCGACCTCGCCGGCGGGCTGCTGCGTTACGCTCACGACGGCTCTGACAGCCGGGACGACGCGGTCCTTTTGCAAGTGAGCGATGGCTACCACTTCCAGAACGTCCTCTTCCACGTTAAGATCGCTCCCAAGGTACGTGCTGTGCCGTAAACCCTCGGAGGCAGGTGAGGTGCTTGGAGAAGTGCCACTGTGTCCCTGGGGTGTCGCTCATCCTGCGTTACCGACGGGTCGCGCTCAGAGGCTGGAGAAAGAAAGCAGTGGAATTATTGAGCTTCGGGGGTCACTTGAATTTTTGGGTTGCGCCAGGACCGGTTCGGCTCAAATCGCGCGGCTTGGACCGTTCAAGGTCCGTGGTTATTCGCTGCAGGGATTTCCTGGAGCTGTAGGTGCTGGTGTCTCCCAAGGTCAGGATCCGAGCGTTGCTCCGTTGAAATGCTTCACTCGACGCGTCTTGCCAGCCGGTAACTCCCCTAAGGACAGAGCACAGCTCCCTAAACCCAGAAACGATTGAGACCGATTTTAGTTTTTGTGTATTGCGCCTCGTAATTAAATTACAGTCTCTTGTCTCTTCTGTATTTGGACACGAAGCGGCACTTGGTATTAAAATTTGTCGAGACAGTGGCGCGGTTCCGTTTCTTCATGAGACCATCCCCAGCCAAACAAGGTGTGAGGTACGCGCGGAACGTGCGGCGGAGCCTCGGAAAGAAAAGGAAGTCGCTGAGGTGCTCGCGAGCTCGTGGGTTCCGGTATTGTGACGCTGGGATAAAGCAGAAGGAAAAAAAAGCTGAACGTTTCCTCCTTATCCCTTCGTTACGGCGCAAGAGTAACGAAAAATAGAGCTGTCGGAGAAGAAGCCAGCGGTTCGCAGTGGTCTTCTGTGTGGAGCTGAGAGTGGCACCGTCTTTGAGCGTCAGGAGGAATTAGGAGGAGATGGTACTGGGCGTGAAAATTTGCGCTGCGGTTCACAGGTCTGGTGTGGTTCTTTTTGTTATCGCTGCTCTTGAGCAATCAGGTTCTTGTAAAGGCCAGGGAGGGTGAATTGCTGCCTGCAGGTCCTTCTCTTAGCCGGCTTTGCACTCTCTTGTCTCTCATTATCTTCCCGAGTCTCTCTGTGCAGCGCTTGGCTGCAGAGCAGAAGGAAAGTGGTGACGGAGGTGAGAGCGGAGCAGCTTGTAGCAGGAGGGTAGAGCTGGCGGATCCCCAGCTCCTGCCTTATCCTGGTTATTGCCTTCGTGGAGCAGCCTTGGAGCTGCAACGCCTGCAGGGTTGTCGCAGTGGGCTGCTGGGTGGTTTTATGCACAGAGTCCCGGTGCGAAAGGGAACGCAGGAAAAAGGCAAAAGATGTTGAGTCTGGGGGTGTGTTGGGCCTCTAGAGCAGATCCTCACATCTTGCTGGACGTGGGGGCAGGTAACCGGAGCGCCCTGGAGTTCATTTTTCCCTCGTCTTGTACAAGAGGGTGAGGTTGGTCTTGAACGTGGGTTTGCTCTTGGAGAGGTGATAACGCTTCTAGACGCGCGTGGAGGTGGCGGAGGTGCCGTAGGGCGACGCTTTTGCACAGGTCAGAAGCTGCTGGTCTGGAAGTACCCTTGAAAGGCGTGTGTTTGCAGAAAGAAAACCAAGAGACCCGAGAGAAAATGTGGATCCAGCCCAACTAGTGCTGGCTGCTTTGCCTTTTAGATGTCGACGGCAGTGAATTGCCCGCTGTGCCGCGGAGATAAATTCTGTCGAGACGTGTCACGAGTCAAGCGGAGGGAGAACGAGGGTGGGGGTAACGGACAAAATTAGGGGGGGACGCCGAGCTCAAGAAGGTTTAAGGTCAGCGGCAGGAATTTGGAAACAGTGGAGGACAAGGTCGGTTCTGCAGGGTGAGAATTGGGTCCAAGGCACGGTGGTGAGGGGTGCACCGCCATTTCTTGAAGCAGAAGGAATTGCGGAGTCCTCTGCTTGATGCTTTTCTCTGGAAAACCTGTTTCCGTCAGTGCAGCATCACCGATGTTGAGTTAAGCCTTCTCCTCCTGTCTCCCCGCAAGCAGAATGCCAGGAGCCCTCGGCTGGTGACCAATTCCCTGGTCTGGGTGCCCCAGGGAGGGATGCTGCAGATCTCCAAGACAATTCTGCGCGCCGAGCTACCCGGTGCCCGCGACTCCGAGATAACCTACACCATCCTCAAGGACCAGCCAAGGCATGGTGAGTATCTTTGGAGTTCTGGGGTCAAAATAAGGAGGGCGTTGCTTTCCCCCAGATGCCCCAAGGTATCCATCTGCTAAATTGAAGAGCAAGGCTCTGGTTACTTCTGAGGAAAGGGGTGCTTGTCGTGGCCCACCGGGAACGCGGTTCTTCCGGGGTGTTTTACCCACCAGAAATAGCATTTGAGCGAATATTTCGTTAGAATATTCCGCTGAATAAGTGCTGCTGACCTCATCTTTTCTCACGCAAAATGCTGAAGCACTCTGGTCCTGCCTGGTAATCCCAATTTCTGCAACCCTGTTTCTCTAGCGGTAGCTAAATTCTAGCGCATCGGCAGCCTTGGGAGAGCAGAGTCTCGCTGCCGAAATACAACATTCCACAGTGGATGTCTGGTTTAAGAGCAGCTTAAAAGGACTGTCTGCCTCTAGAAACTGCTGACCATGGAGAACTGGAGAACTCTCAGAATTCCACGGCATTTGCTTGGATTTCTGCGAAGGAAAAGGGTTGCTGACTCGAGCAGAAATCGGTGACGTTTTCGGCCGGATTTAATTCTCGTCTCCAAGTTCCTTTTGAGAGGCTCTGATCTGATCTCTCAGGGGAGCAGCTTCCCCGGGCAAGCTCACGAGTAGGACTGCAGCTTAGAGAGAGAGCATCTTCTGGAGCCGGGCCAAGGAACCACGTCTTTAAATAACGTATTTCGCACTTCTCTGAAATGGTATCGCAGCTTGTGATGTGCTGAGCTGGATAAAATCGAGGGGGTCCCTTCAGTGCTGGGTTTTTGCCTTGTGCTGCAAGGATGTGCTGGTTTCCATAACAGCTGCCCCACTACCTGCTGGAAAGGCAGAGGATGTTCTCTTTGCAATTCAGAAGAGCAGTAATTAATTTGTTTTCCCCTTTTCTGCAGCTGAAGGGCTGCACTCTCCTTTTTAATAAGCATTTACACGAAAACAAGGTTTTTTTTCCCCGAGGAGCTCTGTCTCCTGCTGCCCAACCCTAACTACAGTTTACAGTCCTTGTATTTGTATCGGCATCGTTATCTCTACCGTAATTAATCGCAGCAACACAAAGGGGTTCGGAGCTGCGGGGGGAGGAATAAGCGGCGGAGATCGGGGGTCCTCCAGATTTTATCGAGGCTGTCACCTCACAGAAAGGGAGGATGGAAAGTGATGCAAGTGTCCATCCTTCTTAAAATGAGGGAGACCACGGGGCCCTAATCCTCCAGACAGCTCTGGAAATGCTGGCTGTAAAAAAACCCTAAGAGAACAAACAAAACCTTTCAAATAAAAGGGTGATCGTAAACTCTCCAAGTAGACAACGATAGAGCAACAGCCTTAGATTGGGACCGTAATTAGGGGGCTGACGAGGCGATACTAACGTAGAGCTTGAGGTGTGATAGTTCAGCGTGCTAAATGATGATATTTTCATTGCTCCAGGTTTTGTCAGGGTCGAAATGGGCCGGTCGGCGGGCAGAACAACGTCTGGGGAGTTTGAGGTTGCAGATCCTGCTCTCTGCTTGCCCGTGTGTTTCTTCTGCCTTCTCTCGCCTGCGTTACTTGATCTGCCCTTTGCCAAAACAGGAGAGAAAATTGCGCTCCTCGTTTTCTGACGAGCTGTGCCCTCTCTGTTCGTGTTCACTTTGCCCAGGTGAAGTGGTGCTTCTGGTCCCGATGGCGGCAGATGGCCCCGCAGACTCGTGGCAGCTTCTGCCTGACGGGAGAGCGGCCTCACCTACAACCTCTTTTACCCAGCAGGACATCAACGACGGCGTCGTGTGGTACAGGCACTCCGGCTCTGAACTGGAGAGTGACTCCTTCCAATTCCAGGTACTCCTCCTCCTCCTCCTCTCCTGGCTGTTTTGATGCCCTGCTTGGAGTTCGGACGGGAGCTTTGAGCCCTTGACACCCCCGTGGCAAATCCATAAACCCCGTGAGATTAACTCCAAGAGTTCTCAAAGGGCCTTTCTAACTGTTTGGTTTGCACACCCCAAACTCCTGCTTCCTGCAGCCCCTAAGCTAATAATTTAATTGCTGCTGGAGAGTCCATCTTCTCACAAGCAGACCAAAAAGTACAGACAATCCCCAGCAGACGTAAGGCCGACAGGAATCCCACCTCCCTCCCGGGTTTCACAGCCGTAAAATTCCTCAGGCAGGTCCTTGCCCCGTTTGCTTCCGAGGCTTAACAGCCTCCCCCGGTAACGCCGAGCCGAGGCGAACGCTCGCGCGCTGCTCCTTAGCTGCTTTGCAAGTCAGAAGCTATTACAGCAGCGCCACGGAGGCAATTAAGGTGATTTCCAGAGTAATTAACGTAAGCGATAACGAGGAATTTGCGAGTCGAACGAGCTCGTCTTCAGCTTAATCGCTGCGTTCCTCTTGGAGAGCTTTTTGCGTGAGGTAAGCCTTCAGCTCCAGCGTCTCGGGGCGGAGGCGATGGTTGTACAGGGAGCCTGGAAGCCGCGGGGCACATCTGGAGACCGGGACACATCTGCCTGAGCCTTCAACCCCGACGGGCTCACCGGGACGGGTGGCCCAGGAAGGTGTTGGAGGCCCCATCCCTGGAGACATTCAAGGCCGGGCTTGATGAGGCTCTGAGCAGCCCGCCCTAGTTGGAGATGTCCCTGCTTGTTGCAGGGGGGTTGGACTAGATGACTAGTCCCTTCCAAGCCAGTACATTGAGTCTGCGATTCTGTGCCGCAGCTGAGTCTGACAAAGAAGGGGGCTGTGGTTTTTGGGGTCTTTGCCTTATCTCAGGGTTGCCGTGGACGTTTGCCGGACATTCATCTCTGGGGGGTGAGTTTAGTCCTTGGGGTTTCTCCAAATGTAACATTATTTGTTTAATACATCACTAGTATTACTGCTATTTTGAGTTAGATCCCGTTGACTTAACCTGGGTGTTCTAGGCTCTCAGGGGTCTGCGAAGGTGCTGGGATCACTGCTGAGGCAGTGGCACCGGTAAAAGACCAGACGGTCCTTTGCAGGGTGGGTGCAAGGTTTAAAAACCCCTTATTTTCTCCGTTCCTTGGATGAAAAGTTCCCCAACAGACAGTTGATCAGGCGTTGGGGTGGCCTGCCCGGGGAGGTGGCGGAGTCACCGTCCCCGGAGGTGTTTAAAGAAAGGCTGGATGTGGCACTTAGTGCCACGGTCTAGCCCACGTGGTGGTGCTGGGTCACAGGCTGGACTTGATGATCTCCAGAGGTCTTCTCCAGCCTCAGTGGTTCTGTGGCTACCATCCACGGACACTTTGGGTTGGTATCTGCTGGAAAGGTGTGCCTTTGCCTTCCCAGACCAGGAGGAGAGGAGAGGGAAAGCACCAGAGTGGTCTAGGAACGCAGCGGTTGTCCTCTGTCAGGCATCCATCCGCGCGATCTTTCCCTTCGCAGGTGTCCAGCTCTGCCGGCGCGCAGTCCAGCTTGGAGAGCCACGTGTTCAACGTTGCCGTGCTCCCGCAGGCACCCAGAGCTCCTCAGCTTTCCCTCGGCTCCTCTTTGCACATGGCTGTAAGTGTGAACCCGCCCCGCCGGCCAATGCTCTCCGTGCTCCCAGCCCCCAGAGCCTCGCGGGGAGCGGGAACCGCCGAGGTCTTGATTCCCGTGCCGAGTTGCCTTCTCCTTTTTGGGCAGGAGAGCAGATGTGGCAGCCCTCCCAGAGGCGGCGAGACCCTGGGAGGAGCAAGTGCAAGCGTAGAGTCTTGCATCTGGGGAAGAATAACTCCATGCACCGGTGTAGCTTGGGGATTGACTTGTTGGAGAGAAGGGTAGACCCGGGGGTCCAGGTGGGCAGCAGGGTGACCATGAGCCAGCAGTGTGCCATCGTGGCCAAGAAGGCCGGTGGCATCCTGGGGTGGATTAGGAGGGGTGTGGTTAGTAGGTGGAGAGAGGTTCTCCTTCTCTGCTCTGCCCTGGTGAAGTTGCATCTGGAATATTGTGTCCAGTTCTGGGACCCTCAGTTCAAGAAGGACAGGGAACCGCTCGAAAGAGTCTGGTGCAGAGCCCCAAAGATGGCTAAGGGAGTGGAGCATCTCCCTGCTGATGAAAGGCTGAGGGAGCTGGGGCTCTTTAGCTTGGAGAAGAGGAGACTGAGGGGTGACCTCGTTGATGGTTATAAATAGGTAAAGGGCGAGTGTCAGGAGGATGGAGCCAGGCTCTGCTCTGTTGTGTCCAATGATAGGACACGGGGCAACGAGTGTAAGCTGGAGCAGAAGAGGTTCCACAGAAACACAAGGAAAAACTTTTTCACTGTGAGGGTGACAGAGCCTGGAACAGGCTGCCCAGAGGGTTGTGGAGTCTCCTTCTCTGGAGACGTTCCAAACCCGCCTGGACACGTTCCTGTGTGACCTGCTCCCGGTGCTCCTGCTCTGGCAGGGGGGTTGGACTCGATGGTCTTTCGAGGACCCTTCCAACCCCCACTGTTCTCTGATTCTCTGACTTCTAAGTCAGCACAGCCTGGCAGGCTGGGACCAGGAAGGGCCGAAGGAAGCGGTGGGAGAGGATCGGTGACAAGTCCACGACGCGACAGCTTTGTCAGGGTTTAAAATAGCAGTGACCTTTCACGGGCAGTAATAAAACACGCTCAGACCGCTGCTTGGAGCGATAGGCGGCGATGTGTCTTTTGGCTCCTGACTTTTTGTTGTTGCCATTACGGGCAAAATTGATGGGAGGGACGTCTGGTCTGGTGAGAAGGAGCCCGAGCTTCGCTCTAGCCGAATGCAGACGATCTGTAACTGCAGCAAAGCAAATTCTCTTTGACTGCATTTGTTGGGTGAATCTTCCCACGTCTCTGGCCTTGATGCTCATGGTCTAATGTGTTTATTGAGGTGCTGGAGGACCGTGTGACAGTGATTGAGCCCCATCACCTCTCCTTTGTAGACCCGGAGATTCCCAGCGAGAAAATCCTGTTCAACGTGACCGTCCCTCTCCTTCCCGGCCAAGGCGAGTGCACGGTCGAGAGCTCGGCAGCTTGCTGCTGAATTCATTCCCCTGCTTTCTGAGCACGTCGGTACCTCGGTTTAAAAGTAAAGCGCGTTCCTGCTGGTAACACTGAGCTCTCTGCCTCCGTAGGTATCGTGGAGCACAGAGACAGGCCTCTCTCGCCAGCCAGGTATTTCACCCAGGCAGATATAAACCACGGCAAGATCGCTTACCGGCCGCCGACTGCAGCTCCCCACCTGAGAGAGATCACTGCCTTCTCCTTTGCCGGTAAGGAACCGGGCGCTCTTCGCGGTGCCCCGGCAGACTGGTGTGGGCAGCCGGACCGCCGGTCTTCCTCCGGCCCTGGAATGACGTCGTGGTTCTGCCCGTGCTTGCGAGGGCACGAGGCTTGAAGGACACGGAGTTGGCCCCGTTTCTCGCCACCTCGAGGAGATTTTCCCCCGGGGTTTGGTAGAGCGACAGGCGCTGGGCTGTGGGGACTCGGCTGCTGCTGGGTGCTTCGGAGCTCCTGCCCCTCCCGGGCTCGAGGGCTTTGCTGCGCTGGGGGTTTAGTCCTTGAGATGGAGACTGGAACTGACGAGCTCGGCTTGTGTCTGTCCCCTCAGGTCTCCCAGAGTCCGTGAACTTCCGATTCACAGGTACGTGAAGCGTTTGCTCTCTCCCGGCCGAAGCGGTTTTTATCGTCGCGCCCTTCCCGTTGCTCGTGGCTCCTCGCCCCTCCTGCCGCTGCAGGCACACCGATGGGCGCTCAGGAGGAACTCCCGGAAAGAAATGCACGTGCCTGGGGAATACTAATCCATCCGTGTCCCAGCGGTGTTCTCTAGCAGCTAAGCTGCAGCTCAGGAGAGACATCTTTTTCCGGTAGTCGCCCAGAATCTGTCCTGAGAGCCTGATTTCATTCCTGCTTTCCCTCCGTGTGTGAACGAGGACGGGGTTAAATCACTAGCGATGAGCTGCTTGCTCGTTACGTGCACCTTTCCCTTCCCCTGCGCTCTCCAGCACGGGTACGCAGGGTGCTCCACCAGCGAGGGGATGTCCGTGCTCCGACTTAGGAGGTGTACGGCAGGGAGCCACACGCAGACTGTGAGGAGCTGCTCTTGTCTTGCTGGGGGTCGGCTTGGGGACGAGGAGAAGCGCTCGCGGCACGTGCAAACCGCGGGCACGTGTCCCTAGTCAAAGGCGTAGCTCGCCCGAGCGGGAGAGGAGTCAGCAGCGTGGGGCCGGGGATTTGGTACAGGAAGGTGGATGTTGCAGGTGGGTCCCCACGGGACTCACAGCTCCCTGCGGTTGTTGTCTGTGTCCAGTGTCTGGTGGAGAACACACGACCCCGGAGATGGCGTTTGTCATTCATTTGCTCTCCGCCGAGCAGCAGCCTCCGGTCTTCCAGATCACAGCTCCGTTCCTGGAGGTCAGCCAGGGGGGCAAAGCCACCATCGGTGAGTAGGCTGCGAGGGACGGGCTGCAGAGCTCAGCCTGGGCACGGTGTTCAGTGCCACGGGGCCCCAGGGTTGGAGCAGAGGAGAGTTTTGGTCTCCTGCACCTCTGCCCTTGTGCTTCTTAGGCTGCTCTGCAGTCTCTGAACTCTCGGTTAGCGGTGCGATCGGCTGCTCGGGGTTGTTAAGCCACTCGCTGCTTGGGTCAGGAGGTTCTCCGGGGGTTTTGTAGATACCCCCTTCTCCGTGAACACGTGCACGTCTGTCTCATAAGGTCTGCATGGCTGTAATTTGTGAGCCGTGCGGCAGTAAGTCCTCTGATACAACCTCTGATCGGAGCATCTCCAGGGGACTAATTGTTCCCACGAAACC
Organism: Halcyon smyrnensis; assembly: GCA_027560215.1. Classification (NCBI taxonomy): domain Eukaryota; kingdom Metazoa; phylum Chordata; class Aves; order Coraciiformes; family Alcedinidae; genus Halcyon; species Halcyon smyrnensis. The sequence continues at coordinate 26,141 of JANHFZ010020984.1, read as the reverse complement.
AGCAAGCTCTCGGGCTAGGGCAGCTCCAGAATTACTGTACTTCTCACGTACTCACTGAATTGCAGTTTTTTGGCTCCATCCACAAGAGCACACCACAAAACCTAAGGGATATCGCCCGTGCAGCATCTGAGGATGCTGAAGCCCTGCTCCCTTTCCCCGGCGCAGGGGTCCAGTTAGCCGTGAGCGACGCCGATACGGCTCCCGAGGGTCTTTTCTTCGAGCTGGTGAAGCCTCCCCGTCACGGCACCGTGCTCAAGTACAGCGCGGGCGTCCAGCAGCGCATGAGAGCAGGTGAGCCGAGCAGAAGTCTTCCTCAGAGCAGAAGCTGGTCCAGTTGACCAGGAGGAGACAGGAGCCTCTGGACCCGGTGCGCGTGGGCTACCCGCTGGGTGATCAGATGGGCAAATATTGTCTGTAGGAGAGCAGCGCGAGCGGAAGATGTGGCGAGGGAAGCCTTATCTAGCTCTGACAGGCAGGAGCTTCCAAAGCAAAGAGTCGTGAAGGGTCTCTGAGGAGCTGTGAAGGTTGCAGCTTCTCCTCTGCCCTGCATATACACTAGCTCCTTAATAAATGTCTTGGCCACGGGTCGTTTGAGTTGGATGGGTGCAGTCTTTCTGACTTCTGCCTTTCCTTTTGGGGAAGGTGACACCTTCACCTACGAGGACGTCACTCGGAACGCCCTGCAGTACGCGCACGACGGGTCTTTGGCGGCGGAGGACGGCATGGAAATCTCCGTCACCGACGGCATCACCACGGTGACCACGGTGCTGAGGGTGGAAGTGTCCCTGACGGATAACAACGGCCCGCAGCTGGCCCCGGGCTGCTTGTTGGCCATCACCGTGGCCAGTAAAAGCTCCGTGACCCTCTCGCGACTGCACCTCGCGTACATTGTAAGCTTTCTTCTCTTTCTAAACCCAGGGAATGCTGCCAGCCTCCCTTTCCTGCCCCGCAGACCCTCTGCCACACTCAGCTCTCTGCCGCCAGCCTGGCTTTTTGGGAGCGAGCTCGGGTTCTGGCTGGCTCTTGGCTGCTGCTGCCAAGCAGGGGATAATAGACTCTTTCATCCAAGGGGGGTTTCAGGCTGTCCCTGTTTGACTCTTACCAGAAGCGAGCTGCCAGGCTAAACACGAGAACTGAGTTAATCCCTGATTTTCGTATCAAACAGACTCGCTAGTAAAGCACATGGCTTTGCTAAGTGCTAATCCCTTGGAAATCTCAGCTCTCTCAGCCCCCTCCCCGATACTGCTCGGTTCTGTGCTGGACATATTTGAAGGCGAGGAGGTTTAAGCGACCCGATGTGCCGCGCTCCTTGGCAGCTCGGCGTCGGTCCCGGGGATCGCGTGTTGTACAAGGCTTATGAAATTCAGAATCGGGGAACTGTTTTGGTCGGAAGGACCTTGGAAGTTCACCGAGTCCAACCGTTAACCCAGCACTGCCAGGGCACCACCAACCCGTGTCCCTCAGCACCCCAGCTCCACGGCTTGGAAACCCCTCCAGGGATCACGGGGACTCCACCCCTGCCCTGGGCAGCCTGGCACAGGGCTTCACAGCCCTTCTGGGGAAGAAGTTCTGCCTCGTGTCCAACCAGAACCTCCCCTGGCACAACCTGAGGCCGTTTCCTCTTGTCCTGTCGCTTGTTCCTTGGGAGACGGACCCCGACCTGGCTCCAGCCTTCTGTCGTGGAGCTGTGGAGACCCAGAAGGTCTCCCCTGAGCCTCCTTTGCTCCAGGCTGAACAAGCCCAGGTCCCTCAGCCGCTCCTCACCAGACTCGTGCTCTAGACCCCTCACCCTCTCAGAGGAAAGGTGTTTTACTCCTTTGCAGGTGGTTTAGCAGCAGAGGCTGTAGCAGCAGATTTCAGGTATGCAGATGTGCTCCCCGCAGCGTGCCTGAGGCTGGAGGGACCTGAGGTAGTGGCTGTCAGGCGTGGTGAGGGAACTGCAGGATAAGAAGGCAGATGAATGGTTTTTTCCAAGGGAAAAAAATGTCTGGATACAAGTCTGGGGTCCGTGCTGACCTCCTCTTCAGGAGGACATCCTGAAGATGTCAACCCAGTTGTCCCTCTTCTCAGCAGTAAAGCTTCATTTAACATTCACCCGCTCGCTCGGCGTGTTTTATCCCTCCTTCCATTTTTAGCGGAGGGAATCACAAGCTGAGCTTGTCTTGGTTTTGATTGGGTTTGTTTCTTCGTGTTCAGGACAACAATTCTGCTGACTCGGAGATACGAATCCAGTTAATATCTCTGCCTGCATACGGCAGCCTCCTGCGGATGTCGGGCTCCCGTGAGGAAGAGCTTTCCAAGGTTTATAATTTCACCATGGAAGACATCAACAGCCAGAGGATCAGGTATCAAAGAGCTGTTCTTCCTCAAGCCGTGCCAGTTGAAAGCTCAGTGGGCTTTCCGCAGGGATTTCTGGGCGATATTATTATAGCGCAACGTATCAAAAGTCCTTTTTATTTGTCTTTCCTTTCTTGGCTCTCGTATCCTCTGAGATGAAGAACGAGAGCGTTTCCTGGGTGTGGAGCGAGGGGTTGACGCCCGTCTGAAATGCCAGTAGTTGGTGTAGCTTCCAACGAGTGGGGTTTTTTTCTGTGTCCGCGGTGTCGTGGTGATCCCCAAAGCAGCCCTTGAAAAGAACTCGGGTTAGGAACGTGGAGGAGAGCTGGGGGCTGACCGCCACCTCTCTTTGGAGAGGCGGGTCCACCTCTAAATGCAGAGATGAGATGTATTCGCCTGTCACCGGGACTCCCTGAGCCACGGTGTGCCTTCTGACTTTGGCAGCTACTCCACCGTGTTTGAGACCGGCAATCAGCCCGTTACGGACGTCTTCCACTTCGCCGTCTTCGATGCCGACAACCACCGGCTCGACGGACAGATGTTCACCGTCACGATCGTGTCCGCCCTCACCGTGCCGTCGCTCATCGCTTTTGCTGACCACGTCACTGTAAGTGGCTCCGGCGACCAGAGTGTCTTAGACCTGAGGGGCTGAGCGGTTTTCCTGGACGGAGGGGGAAGATTCCCGAATTCCTGGGAGGCCAGAGGGGTCTGGCGGTAGAGCTGCATCGCTGAGCCTCGTCTGCTTGCGCCGGGAGCTGGCTTCTCCCCGGGAGCCAAGTCTGACTTAGCCCTGATTAATATTTCAGAGAGTCATGGAATCCCCGATCATCTGGTGGCACCCCCCGGCTCTAGCAGGGTGCCCCAGAGCAGGGGGCCTGGGGTCGCAGTGTCTGGGTGGGTTTGGGGTCTCTCCAGAGAAGGAAACTCCACGGCATCTCCAGGCAGCCTGGGCCAGGCTTTGCCACCATCACAGCAAAGAAGTTCTTCCTCCTGCTCGGACAGAACCTCCTGGGTTCCAGCTGGCGCCTGTTACCCCTTGTCCTGTCTCTGGCACCACTGAGCAGAGTCTGGCCCCATCCTCTTGCCCCCCGGGGCCCTTCAGCTCTTGCTCAGCATTGCTCAGC
>JANHFZ010020984.1:0-22629 GCA_027560215.1 Halcyon smyrnensis | reverse complement strand
GGGCTCTCAGCCTGTCCCCAGCACAGAGATGCTCCAGCCCCTCAGCATCTTCCCAGCCTCCGCTGGACTCTCTCCAGTAAAGGCAGAGATTTCACCCCTTATTTCACCAGCTTGCGTGTAAAAAGACGAGCGGAAGACAAGTCTGAAAACATCTGGTGCTTTGGACCGATACACGGCGTTTCAGACTCCTTATCAAAGCCTTTTGAAGTCAGCTCCCTCCTTTCCAGCTTCGCGTTCCCCCTCCCTCGCCTTCAGAAGGCTCCCCTCGGTCAGAAATGCCCATCTCGCCTTGCGCGAGGTCCGCGCGACTCTGCCCCGTCTCCTGCCGCCCCGATGCCGCGCTCGCAGCCTCCCCCGGAGAGCCAGGCAGGCTGTGCTCTTCCCACCCCACCTCGCTGATTCCATCCCGAACAGACCTAGGGCAGGATGGGACAGAGACCTGGCCAGCCCCCTCCGGGCAGGCTCGTCGGGTACCGATTCCCGCGTCGGCGGTGGTTTTGTCATCGCTTCTGCTTTCCAGGTGGATGAAGGGGGCAGGGTCCCGCTGCTGGCTCATCACCACTTGGCTGCTGATTACGATACTGCCGCCAAGGAAGAGCTGAGGGTCACGGTGATCACCCTCCCTATGTACGGCTACCTTGAGAACACCAAGACAGGTAAGCGGCAGCCGGGCTGCGTTGCATTTTCACCGTGCTTGGTTTGGGCCGGCCTGGTTACGCCGGCTCGATTCCTCTTAGTGCCCCAGCAGCCTGTGAGAGCTGTGGCAGAGCACGGCTCCTAACGTCTCATGAAGAAGATGCAGGATTTATACTGTACTGCCCAAAGATGTTCACCCAGGTGATCTGCGTGGTCCTAACAGGGGTGCCCTATATTCATTTTACTTAAACCATAACTTGCCGTTGCAAAACGACACCATGGGACGTGGGAACGCTCGTGGTGCGCGTCAACCAAGCTGTGTCGCAGGAGTGGGCATCCTTCTGCACCCTTCCCAACGTGCCAATCTTCTCCTAATCCTGCTGCTTTCCTTCTTAGTTTATTGGTGAAGAAGTGAAGTGAAGTGAAGGTCCTTTCACTAGTGGTATTCTGGTTTGCAGGTGAGAGTTTTGGCCCGCAGAGCGAGTCTGCCGTAAGCGCCGACGCGTCCTTCTCCCTTCAAGATGTCCTGGAGAACAGCATTTACTACTTCCAGAGCGTCCACGAAAGCATCGAGCCAACGAGCGACGTTTTCAGCTTCTACGTGAGCGACGGCTTCGGCCAGTCCGAGGTGCAGAGCATTAACATCACAATTGAGGTAGGCTGATGCTCCCTGCCCACCAGAGCCCTCTCCTTTCCTGCAGGCACGCGGCTCCTAAAGTGGAAGCTTTGCTCGCTGCTTTGTAACACTTGGGTAGGGGATCAGGGGGACTTTCCTTTCCTCCTGGCTCCTTCCTTCCCCTAGCACAGGCAGGGAACGGTTGTGCATTGCAGGGCTTATTTCTCTGCTGTCTCCTCCCTCTTGGAAGCAGCCGTGATGCTGGGTAGACTTGGAGAGGCTGGTGTCGCCCGTTAATGGGGGTCACCACCACTTGCATTTCGTTCAGCGGTCTTTGCCCCTTGCCCGTTTCGTGTTTTCTGACCGTGTACCTTTGGGACCCACGCAGAGACAGAACGATGAGCCCCCAAAGATGGTGCTGGAGCCCGTCAGAGTGCGTGAAGGCTCGGCCGTGGTCCTGACCAACGCCTCCCTCAGCCTGCAGGACTTGGACACCCAGAGCAGCGAGCTTGTCATCACGGTTACCAAAAGTCCTGACCACGGTGAGTCGCGACGAGTCCTCTGTGTGGCCGTGTTCCCTTCTGTGCCACCCCGTTTCCTGTCGCGCGGCTCGGCTCCGCAGAGCTTGGCACCCGCAGCATCTGTCTGCGGGGACAAAGCGAGGCGGGCAGGGTGCCGACTGAAGCCCCCAGCACGTTGCCCGCTCCCCGTAACTTTCATCCGTCTCCTGTTTGGCAGGTCAGCTCCGCAGGAGGCAGGTTGCTGCGGAGCCCCCCGAGCGCGGACGTGTGCTGTCCACGGGCTCCTCCTTCACCTACCAGGACCTTTTGGATGAGCTGATCGTTTATACTCGGAGCGGAGCGGCAGCGCAAACGGACGAGTTTGGCTTCTCGGTCACGGACGGTCTCCACGCGCAGACGGGGAGGCTGGACTTCCTCACGGAGCTGCCGAAGAAGCAGCCGCCCAGCTTGGCTGTCAACAGGGGCCTGCGGCTCCCAGTCGGTACGGGGATGGCATTGCTCGGCGTTGCCGTACGCTCCTGTCTAAACCAGTTGCTTTGCTGGATCGGCTGAAGCTGTTCCTGTGGGCTTTGTTTCTCTGGTCCAGGCTCTGCAGCGTACCTCACAGATCAGCACTTGAAAGCAGCAGCTCTTTATTCAGATGACACAACGATTAGATTTGTCATGAAGAGGGATCCCAGCGTGGGCCAGCTGCAGTTGACCGCAGCTGAGAATCCAGCGCCGATCTCTGTCGGAGGACCTGTCGGAAGTTTCACCCAGGCTGATATAAATAAAGGTGAGGGTGGACTCAGTGATCCTTAGGGGTCCCTTCCAGCTTGAGATGTTCTGGCATTCTGTGCTCTTCATGAGAGGGGGAGGATGGCTTGGAGCAGGGAAAGGAGCGGGAAAGAAGATAAAGGTCGTTACATTCGAGCAGAAACAGGTATCGTTAAGCAAGTGTTACAAAGTCTCTCTCGGCAGGAGAAAAAGTGAAACCCAAACCCAGGAGCTCTGTCAAGTCCCTCGGTGCCAGCCTGCTTCCCGGCTAAGAACCAAACGACGCAGCCTGCACTAAACCACCTCTTTCCTGCCGTCCCTCTCTCCAGGGCACGTGTTGTACAGGCACGAGAAAGGGGAGCCCGGTGGAAATTCCGCCTTCGCCTTCGATGTGATCGATGCAGATGGCAACAAACTGACAGACCAAGTGTTTTATATCGGCGTATTAGGTAAAAGATGGTGCTCAAGTTACATTTTCTTTGCTGCAGAGCTCTGGCCTTCCTAGATGCCCAGCTCAAATGCACTTCCAAGTTAAGACGTCAGTCTTGAAAACCAGTTTTTATTCGCCACTAATTCGATGGCCTTTGAAGTTTGGTGCCCAGGGAAAGTTCTCAGGTGTAATGTTGGTTCTGTGGCTTCTGGCAAACCACTGAAAAGGGTAGGAAAATGGCCCGTCATGTCCTGACACTGTCTGGATTGTCCTTAACATGGTATGAAGTTACCATGCTGGAAAGTTCCCGGCCTCTTGATTAATGCCGAGACCCAGAGTACCCGGTTTGGAGTTACCAGCCTGGGAGGTGTTTGGCTTAAGCCCAGGTACCCGATTTGATTAACAGCAAGGACAGGAGGGCGACTGTCTCCTAACTCAGCTTTGCATTCAGCCCTTCCAGAGGACAGATTTCCCCCCTCCATCCTCACGAACAAAGGGCTGGTGCTGGACGAGAACTCGGCGAAGACGATCACAACCCTCCAGCTCTCTGCCACGGATGAGGACAGCGAGCCGGCCCAGCTCCGGTACAGGGTCACCAAGCAGCCACAACTGGGGCACCTGGAGCACGTGGCCTCCCCAGGTTAGTGGGCTGGGGTTTTGGGGTACTCCTGGCAGCAGAGGACCGCAGAGGTTTTGAGCCCTAAAGATCTGCTGCAGGAAAAAACCTGCTTGGAGGCAGCGGCAACAGAGTTGTGCTTCCCCTTAGAAACCAAATGGTTCTTAGCCCGGGGAGCTGGAGAACAGGGCGAGCGGAGGCACGACAGTAAGAGTGTCCTGCCCCTCTCTGATCGAGCGTCATACGACACGCTCTTCTGATACAAGTTATTTTAGTGTGTTTCTCCTTAGAATCAGATCCTCCGTAACGCGAGAGGGAAGCGGAAATACCTGCTGCGTGTTTTCCCTGCGCAGCTCGGTTTCTGCGTGTGGTTTGCCTCATCTGCTCACAGTGTAAGATGTCCTCTGGCAAACTGGGAGGATCAAACATTGGCAAAGGGATCAAAGTTGTAACAAGCGAGCCCCCAGCTGAGAGAAGATTCAAAACCCACGGTGAATCTCGCAGGCTGGAGACCCGAAAGGGCTGGGTTAAGGATTTCATTCCTCCTGTTACTTCAAACGCGGTGATGCCGTTCTCGTGCTTTCAGTGGCCTCCACGTAAGGAGAGAGGCGTGGGGAAACCAGAAGAGAACACAAGCCTTTCAAGCTAATGAGCCCCGAGGAAACCTTGGCTAATCACCCGGTTGGGGCTCGTTTATTTCTATCAGACCCTGGTAGCTTTTGTAGCGTGGCCGATACTTGTCAGTAGCCATTTAGCGTGATAAACCGGTGGAAAAGTTTTTGTCGTTGTTAAGAGCAGTAAAACTCAGCGGAGAGACTTGGAGGCTGAAGTGCTTTTTAAAATGCTTGTCAGGTCCCTTTCTGTGGCACTCCCAGTGAGCTGTAAAGGTGTCACTGTAAGTCAGCGTCGAAAGCGGGGCTTAGTCTGTTGGAGGTGCAAGGAGCCGAGGAGGGGAAAAGGGCAGAGAGGCCGGGAAGGCATTTTTGAGGCCAGGAAACCTTTTGCTCCTACTCATTGATGCCCTGGTTAGACGAGTCCCCTGCAGCAGTGAAAATCGAAGTTGTGCTTCTACCCTTTTCTCACCGCTTCCCTCTCACCCTCTGCCCGGAGAGACCCGTCCCCAGCAGGGTGTCCCGACAGCGTGCGGTGCCGTCGTAGAATAGATACGTCCCGCTAGATGTGTCCAGCTCCCTGTACTTTTCTCTGCCTGGCTCTTTCCGTTGCACACGTTCCCCCCTTTTCCTTTTCCTAGGGACGAGAATTAGTTCCTTCAGCCAGGCAGACCTGGCCTCCCGCAGCATCCGCTACGTCCACACCAGCGACGTTGAAAAGCATACGGATGCCTTCACCTTCTCTGTGTCTGATGGAATGAACGAGGTGAGGCCCGGCACGGTTTCTTGCCCGCGGGACACGGTTACACGTAGCAAAGGAAATAAAACCAGCCGCTTCCCCTGCTCTGAGAGATCTTTTGGTGCCGCGGGGAAGGGAGAGAGCCCTGGGAAGGTGCGGGGCAGGCACCTGCGGCGTAGCATCCCGAGACCGGTTGACCGAGGTTGCCACTTCACCAGTTGCTCCTGGAGCTCAGCTTTGAGCCGGTGCGCTGGCGATGTAGCCAGAAGCACCTTGAGAAATGTCTCCTTCCTGCTTTCTGGGAGAGAACGGTCGTGGCTGCGAGTAGAGGGAGAGGGACAACGTGGCACGAGAGAGGAAAAAGCGGACGTCCGTAAACAGCAGGGGAAGAGAGGAGGGATAGGAAAGGTCACGTTCACACGACCTGAGCCTAGAAGCTCATATTCACTCACTAGACAAAGCCAAAGGGAAGCGACCCAAACTGTATCGCCGTGGTCTCCTGAAAACCGTACTGTTCCAACCGAGCTGCACTCTCGGCAGAGCCAATTCCTCAGGAGAGGCTTTTCCTCCCTTTCCAGGTGAGCCAGACGTTCGACATCACCATAAACCCTGTGGATGACTCCCTCCCCGTAGTGCAGAGCCTGGGGATGACGGTTCAGGAAGGCGTGAGGAAAACCATCACAGAGTTCGAGCTCAAAGCAACAGATGCTGACACGGAGGTACGGCAGGACTCCCTCTCCCTCCCCTCTTCTGCTGCACATCTGGGCTAGCAGAAAAATGGGCTTGTGTTCAAAGAGAGAGAGATTACGGCGTGTGTCATCTCTCCCTGTCTGATCGCAACATCAGACAGCTCGTGGGAGGCACAGCTTGTAGGTAAATAGAGGAGTGCTTGAGCAAAGCAAAGCCCTGCCTTGAGAAATAGCTTCATCTGGGATGTCTCTCGGGCGCACAAGCAGCACGCCTACGTGCAAGACGTGTAGAAGCTGTGATCAGAGCTAGTCCTCGCCCTGTCCCACCTTACCTCTGAACCTTGCGGACTTGAGCTGAGCTTACGCGTAGCCTTCACCCGCTGAGTTTTTGCCTAGCGCAGAGGAAGATGGTGGTTCCTCTTCCTCCTGGGTCTGGCCAGAGACTAAGCGGTCTCACGTTGGCTCTGTCTCGCTGCACTGCGGTTTCCCTGCAGCAGAAGAGCTCCTGGCTGCCTCTTACTGCCCTGAGCCAAAGGTCCTGCCCCAAGGGTTGTCGCCGCTTCCACCCCGGCGCAAGGGAGAAGCGGCACCTTGCTGCGAATGGCTGCAGAATGGGGGGGCTGCTCTCGTGTCCCAGGGCTGTCTCAGGGCGACCGAACCCCGTTTGGTGTGATGTGTGCAGCCCAGCTCTCCCCAGCTGGGGTTGTGTAGACAGCCACCCTGGGAGAGGGGTAGAGACAGGGCAGGGCTCGGGGTGAACCGGTTCAGTGTGCGGTGCTGCGTTTCGGCCCCTGCTTTTGGAGACCCTGTGCTGGGAAAGCTGGGTGTAGAGTCCCTCTCCAGGCACCTCGAGCTGGAAGGACCTGCCTGGCCTGGTCCCGGAGTCACGTCACCAGCTTTGCCCCTGTCACAGAATCACAGAAGTACTGAGGCTGCAAAAGCCCGCTGAGATCACCAAGTCCAGCCTGTGACCCAGCACCACCACGTGGGCTAGACCGTGGCACTAAGTGCCACATCCAGCCTTTCTTTAAACACCTCCGGGGACGGTGACTCCGCCACCTCCCCGGGCAGGCCACGCCAACGCCTGATCACCCTCCCTGCCTCCTCGGTGCAGGCCGAGTCCATCACGTTCACGGTCGTGCAGCCCCCTCGGCACGGCCTGCTCGAACGCACCGCCAACGGGCAGCGTTACTACCGAGCCGCCGCCTTCACCATGGACGACATCTACCAGAACCGCATCAGCTACAGCCACGACGGCAGCGACTCGCTGAAGGATCGCTTCACTTTCACCGTCTCTGACGGGACCAATCCCTTCTTCATTATGGAGGAGGCGGGGAAGAAGGTAAGAGGAGGAAGGTGAGGGAGACCTTCTGTAGCTCCCAGAAAGCTACCTCCTCTCGGTGAAGGGGAAATAGAGCTGCTGCTGAGGATAAGGGCCGAGTGTTCTCAGCTCCGTGATGCCATTCGCTTCCTCCCGGCCTTTGTAGCTCGCCCCAGGACCTCGGTCCCAGCGGAGCTGAAGGCAGTAACGTGGTGGCTCAGGCTCCGACCCCCAACGAACCCGTCGTCTCTTTGAACTTTTGCCAGGTTGTGACAGCGGCGCCGCAGCGCTTCAAGGTGGACGTTCTCTCCCTGGACGACGGGGTGCCCAGGGTCCTCACCAACCTGGGTTTGCAGTGGCTGGAGTACACGGATGGCAAGGTAACGGATGGTCCGCCTGGCTTCGGCTTAGATCGTTTCCAGGAGAAGGAGCTTCCCAGGAGAACGCGCTGATCCTTCGGCATTTTGATCTTTGGGCTAGAGAACGGCTGCCCCTCGGCGCCCGCGAGGCGGCTGGGAAAAGGCAGGGGCGTGCCGGGCGGTCTGCGCGGGGCACCTCTCTGCCGAAGGCTGCTCTGCGTGCTCTGGGCTTTGACGTCCCGCAGCTCTTCCCTCGTGGAGAGCTCTCTTCGGCTGCCCGGGCTTCCTGTGGGTGAACGGTCGCTCGGACTTGCGCTGCTGGGGCTCCAGAGTCTCACTCCCTCGCTTTGCCCTGAATCCAGGCAAGCAATGTAATCACTAAGAAGGAATTACTGACGACGGATCCCGACACGGACGACAAGCAGCTGATCTACGAGATAACAGCCGGACCCAGGAACGGTTATGTGGAGAACAAGCTGAAACCAGGGACGACGGCGACCACCTTCACACAGGGTACGGTGTCGGGCTGGCTACTCGTTTTTTCCCTTCAGCTGCTTCTGTTTGTTGAGGAAGCTTGGGGGGGACTGGGGGGATGGCTGCGCTGTTTTAGGGCTGAAGCTTGGGAAACGTATCGTACTGGTGGAGCCTAAAGGGAACCTGATTCCTGCAGCCGTGCGGACGCACGTCTGTCAAAGTGCTGTGGAATATCTGGGTTGGCTCACCGGATGCCTTCTCCCGGCAGAGGATGTGAACCGGGGCCTCATTCGGTACGTGGTGCACCAGGAGAAGGTTCAGGAGACCACGGACAGCTTTCAGTTCCTAGTGAAGGACAGCAAACCCAACGTGGTCGGTGGCAACATCTTCCATGTCCAGTGGTCTCTCCTCAGCTTTACCAGCACCAGGTAAGTGGCGGGGGGTTTGCAGCCCTCTCCTGACAGGTGGGGTCTCGGGTTGGACCCCACCAGCACGGGAATGAAATTCTGGGGCCCTTACCAGCATTTCTGCCTGCGTTTCGCTGGCACCCCGTCGGGACTGCGGTCTCAGCGCCGGGCGCGGTAGCACCACGCGCGCTTTCAGCAAAGCCCCGTCGATTTAACGCCGCTGCTCCCGGGGCAGGGTGGACGTGGGAACTCAGGTGCACGTCGGTGAGAGGTGCCTGCTGCTTTCCACCGCGCAGCAGCGTTGCTGAGTAGCTGCCACCTGCCCAAGTCCCCCATTATTAGCCTGCCTGGGATTGTTCGTGGAGGCAGCGGTTGGCCTGAGCCTGTGACGCTGAGCATCAGTGTAAATACCCAAGGTTTGCTCCCCAGCCTGTTCTTTACATCCTCTTGATCCGTTTCCAGCTACAGTGTCAGAGAGAGCGCGGGTTCTGTGAGCGTCACCGTGAGGCGGACCGGCAACCTCAACCAGTACGCGATTGTCTTGTGCCGCACGGAGCGGGGAACGGCCACCTCCGGGTCACAGCCGGGAGAGCAGGACTACGTGGAGTACTCCGGGCAGGTAGGGTGGGGGCCGCGGGGAAGGGAAGGGCTGACCGCGCGTGCCGTCAAGCCTGGCCGAAAGAACTGATAGGAACTGATGAAAACACAACTGCGGTTCCTTTCCAAAAAGCTGCGGGTTGGTTGCTTTCGGAAGAGGGTCTCGAAGGTCAGGTGTTTATGGCGGCAGATACGCTTCGCAGCCGTGTTCTGCCCGGTCACAGATGTCCCGGGCTTGCCCGAGTGAGGATTTCACTCCCGATTGTGCAAAGGGCTAAACCCACGGCCGAGATCAGAAGGGGCGGGGGCCTATGTGCGGCGTTGGCTGCTGCCTTTCACCCCCACCAGCCACTGGTCCTCGGTTAGGGGTCGGTGTGCGGTGCCGCCCGTGCGCAGGGTACGGGAGTCGGGTGGGAGTTAAGGCAGGAGGGATGGAGCGTTTCGGACCCCGGCCTGAAAAGAGCATCCCTCTCGCTGCCTTCCAGGTGCAGTTTGAGGAGCGGGAGGACACCAAGACCTGCACCATCGTCATAAACGACGACAGCGTCTTTGAGGGCGCGGAGAGCTTCGCCGTGGAGCTCAGCATGCCAGCCTACGCTCTGCTGGGGAACGTCACCCGGGCCACGGTCACCATCAGCGACCCGGAGGACGAGCCCACGCTGCAGTTCGACAGGAAGACGTATCACGTCAGCGAGAGCGACGGGTTTCTCTCGGCTCCCGTGGAAAGGAAAGGTGGGTTGAGCTGGGCGGAACGACTTCCCCTGCTCCCGTGGGTGGGGGGCTCTGGAGACTGGCCAACAGTGAACTGGGGTGACAGAGAAGGGAAGCTCCTGTGGACAGGCCACGAAGGACACGTGGCTGCCCAGAGCTTGGGGTTTAATTCCGTTCCTCACAGGCGCCACAAGCAGCTTGGTGCCCGTCTCCTGCAGTCTCTGCCCCATGGGTAGGGTTCCCACAGGGCTGCCGAGGAGCCCGTGCAGCACGTCCCTTTCCCAGGCTCGGGCAGACAAGTAACAGTCACCCCCCAAAACAAGCGGTGCTCCTTGCCCTTTGCTTGGTTATGATTTTGGGGTGATTCTTTGACCTTTTGGGAGTAGTTTCCCAGCGCGACCGAGGCGACAAGCGCCCACACAGGGCGGATGTTTGGGGTTGTTTTTTTCCCCCGTGGAGTTACGGGGTTTTTCTGGTGCATCGCAGGGGACGCCGGCAGCACCGTGTCTGCCGTCTGCTACACCGTCCCCAAGTCAGCCAAGGGCAGCAGCCTTTCTGCGCTGGAATCCGGCTCCGACTTCAAGTCGCGGGGGATGGGGGACGACAGCCGCGTGGTCCTGGGGCCGGGAGTCACCGTGGCGACCTGCGACGTCACGCTGATCGATGACAGCGAGTACGAGGAAGAGGAGGAGTTTGAGCTGGTGCTGGCCGACGCCTCGGCCAACGCACGCGTCGGCGCCCGGGCTTCGGCCAGCGTCTTCATCGGCGGCCCCAACGACGCCTCTACGGTGTTCCTGGGCAACGCGACGTTCACCGTCGGCGAGGCCGCAGGTGAAGAGGAGCGGGGGGCTCCCCGAGGCCGCGGGGAGGTGTCGGCAGGAGCCGCTTAGGGCATGGCAGGAGGCTCCCCAAAGATCTTGCAGAGGGTTTTGTTCCTCCCTCCGTGCCGGTGGGGAGGGCTGGGGCTCGTTCTGCCTGCTGGGCCGTGCTGGGGCAGCGGTGAGGGATGAAGGGCGGCTGGTTTGGAGGTATCTGGCTGCTTTCTCATCTCGGTTCTCTCTCGCGTGCGACTGGCCGTGCAGGCAACATTGAGATTCCAGTCGTCCGACGGGGACCTGATCTCTCCACCCCCATCTCGGTGTGGTGTGCCACTCGCGCCTCAGACCCTCCTTCTGCCAGCCCGGGAAGCGATTACGTCCCCAGCTCCAGAAAAATCGAGTTCAGGCCGGGCAAGACCGAAGAGGTGAGGAGCCACGCTGACTCGCGGGGGGACTGCTTGAGGATGGTTAATGAATCTGCGGGCTGAATGCTCACCTCTGACCAGCCTGCCTGGGGCCGGCCACCCTTCCTCTGGAACAATGCACCGTCTTTATCTAGAGCATTGTTTTCCCTGATCAACACATTCAGCGAAGGCCTGATGTAGCGACTTTGCCTCAAACAGCCAAACGTGGATGCTGGGAAGGATGAGAGCTTTGCACCTCTAAAAGCAGGCTTTCTGCTGTCCTTCTAGTTCTGCACCCTGACGATCCTGGACGACGCGCAGTACCCGGTGATAGAAGGGCTGGAGACGTTTGTCGTTTATCTCAGCTCGCCCCATGGAGCTGAGCTGGCCAAGCCGTTCCAAGCCGTCGTGGCCATTAATGACATCTTCCAAGACGGTAAGTTACCCGTGGCAGCTCCGTGCGGTCGGTCCACCCCAGCCTCTCCCTTCACACTCCACGCGGCGGGAGGTTGGTCCAAGCCAGGTTATTCCCAGGCTGGATTTAGCCTGTTTTCCTGGAATCCTCCCATTCCATTTGGCCGCCTCGTTTCTCGCCGTGCTTCACTGTCCACAAGAGCTCGGAGTCTTGGCAAGTGCAGAGTGAATTTCCCTGGGGCGTTCCCTGACTTGCAGCCACGCTTTGCCTCCTCTGCTCAGAGCTCAGCCCTTGTTTCGGGCTTTCTGTGAGCTGCAGTCCCCCTTGCTCCCTGAGAAGGTCTCACAGCGTTGTGTCGGAACGTGGCCGGTGCTTGCTTGCCTAAGGAAGGCGCAGGCTGTGTGATCTTACTCTGTAGCAGTCTGCAGTCGTTTCCGCCTGGGCGTCTCTGGCTGGGGTTTGCTCTCCTTGCCGCACGCTGCTTGTCCCGTGCAGGCCACGGGCGGTTCTCCCAGGGATCCGTGCCTGGATTAGCTCCTGTCTCTCTGTGGAGCCTCAACGCCGCTCGACTGTCCCTCTTACCTCCTGCAGTACCGAGCATGCAGTTCGCCAAGGACGCGTACACGGTGAAGGAGAAGGAGGGTACCCTGCACATCCCCATCTTGCGCAGCGGGGACCTGAGCTACGAGTCCTCCGTCAGGTGCTACACCCAGAGCCAGACGGCACAGGTCACGGAGGACTTTGCAGAGAGGAGGAACGCAGAGGAGTCTCGCATCACTTTCTTGAGAGGGGAGAAGGTGAGCTGAGCCTGGCTTCCGGGGAGGGTGAAGGACATCGAAGAGGCGCAGATCTCCTCCCCGACTCGGTGGCCTCAGAGGGAGCTGACAGGGGCTCTCCAAACCGCTTTCGTAGATGCTTAAAGCCACAAATTCTCCTGGTCGTGGAAATGCGACGTGGCTGTGAAGGGGTTGTTTGTCTCACGGTGAAACAGGTTTAAAGGTGACGTGCAAATTGGCTGCGTCAGTAGGACTCGGGGTTGTTGTAGCAGAGAGCTGGCAGTTTGTGGAAGCGGGTGTCTTCACTGCTGCGTCTCATCCAGTAACCGCGCGGTTTGGCCACGCTGGAGTAGCAGCGTTAAAAACAGACGCGCTCCTTCCGGCACGGACAGGACTGGGACACTGAACCCCAGACAGGGAGGTACCGCGTGGCCTCGAAGCGGCTTCGTCGCTTTTGTCAAGGTTTCCTGTTTTCTCCTGCTCAGGTGAAGAACTGCAGTGTTTACATCAGCGATGACTCCGCCTTTGAACCGGAAGAGCAGTTCCGGGTCTCTCTCGGTAGCCCGCTGGGGAACCACTGGAGCGGAGCTAGGATCGGGAAGGTGGACGCGGCAACCGTAACCGTCACCAACGACGAAGACGGTAACCGAGGGCATCGCTGTAGCGTGGGACGCGGCTCTGAGGCGGCCACCCCGGGCTCGCCCGCGGTTAATTTAGTACCAGTTGGCCTGGAGAGATCTGTGGGGAAGAAGAGGGGGCCGGGTCCCTCCGCTGTGACTGCAGCGGGGGCTGTAGCGCTGGCACGTGGCAGGACGTTAGGGGCCTGTGGTTCGGTGGGAGGCAGGGGATGGGGCGACCGTTGGCCCTTCTCTGTAGCCCGGTACGTGCGTTGGGTTTTGGCCCCCGCTTTGAGGAGCCCCTTGCTCTGCAGATGCCTCGATAAGAGTCTAAAAGGAGCTGAGCTTAGCTCAACCCGATTTTTGAACGCCCTTCATCGGCAAACAGTCAGCTGGGGTGCAGACCTGAGGCCTTTTCTTCACCGCTCTTTCTTTAGCGCCCACCATCGAGTTTGAAGAAGCTGCCTACCAAGTCCGGGAGCCGCCCGGCCCGGAGGGTGTTGCTGTTTTAAATATCAAGGTGGTCCGGAGGGGAGATCAGAACAGGACCTCCAAAGTGCGCTGTAGCACCCGCGATGGCTCGGCTCAGGCCGGAGTGGACTACTATCCCAAGAGCCGGCTGCTCAAATTCAGCCCAGGTAAAGGGTCCTCGGAGGGAAGCTTGGAGGCGGTGGTGCCACCAGGGACGTGTCGCGTCCGTCAGAAAGGAGCGCTGAAGGGACATACTCGGGAGATTCGGAAGAAGCCGCTGCTCGCGTGACGTTTGCAGCGCAACACCCCTCCCCTCCTGGTTGCCCGATCACTCCCAGTTCAAACCCAGTGGTGTCCCGAGCGCCAGCCCTCCCCGCCTGATGAGGGAAGTGCCCACGCAGGCATTACCGATCCTCTGATGGCATCTGCTGGTAAATCTGTCGCCCGGTCGATCGCGTCCGTTGTCGTAGCTGGAGTTTTTTCCCTGGAGTAGACTCCCGTGTGGACGGTGCTGAACTCTTGGTAGCGGAGATAAAATGTATAATGCCCAGTTTATCCTGGTGGTTCGGTGGTCGTAGCCCAGACCAGCTGGGCAGGATTTTCAGGAGAGCTTCAGAGCGATATCTGACGCTGGATCGAGTTCTCTCTCCGTTCTCTCTTGCGTTCTCTCTCGCAGGCGTGGACCACATCGTGTTCAAGGTGGAGATCATGTCCAACGAAGACCGGGAGTGGCACGAGTCCTTTTCCCTGGTGCTGGGTCCCGATGACCCGGTGGAGGCCGTTCTGGGAGATACCAGCACGGCAATAGTGACCATTCTGGATCAGGAGGCGGCGGGGAGCCTGATTCTACCGGCACCTCCCGTGGTAGGTCGCCCATTGCGATGGCCGTGACTCGGCACCCTTCAAACACGGCCTGCAAGCCCCGGCGGGCTTTCTGAACTAAACCCAAGAGCTGCAGCGCTGGGGCGTGGGGGCAGGGCTGCCTCTCCCGCCCCTCCCCTCGGCCCCGCGCGAACGCCGCCCTCTCGCATCCCTACAGGTCGTCACCCTGGCTGATTACGACCGGGTGGAAGAAGCGACCAAGGCCGGTGCTAAGAAATCCCCTTCCCCAGGCTACCCGCTCGTCTGCGTCACTCCCTGTGACCCGCACTTCCCGCGGCACGCGGTCATGAAGGAGCGGTGCGGCGAGGCCGGCATCAACCAGTCCTCCATACAGTTCAGCTGGGAAGTAGCAACCCCCACGGACGGGAACGGAGCCAGGTCGCCTTTTGAGACCATCACCGACAACACGCCGTTCACCAGCGTCAACCATAAGGTGCGGTGGGACTGCACGGGCGCCTGGAGCGAGTCGGCGGGGGCTCGAGGCAGCTCTGCCGGTCCCTGTGCCGCGTGGGCACTCGCACGGGAAATCTGGTCGTGTTCCTGCGGCTGAAAAAGCGGCTGCGCCTGAAAAGGAGCTCAGCGGGGCGACGTGAGCTGTGTGGCCGGGGCCCGGGGATGCTCTGCTTCCCTTCCATCCCGCTCTAGCTGCAGCAGAGTTAGGAACCGCTGTGCCTTCAGGCACCGGTTTTGCTGCCGTGCTCCTTGCGCGGCCCGAGACCTCCCCGTCCCCGGGCTCTTCACGACGTGCCTCACAAATGGAGTTGCCGTTGTTCTCTGGGGGCTTTTCCCAGGCACCCCGCACTGTGATGGCTCAGACCTGCTCGTGCATGAGCAGGGCACAGAGATTAAGACCTAAAATCTCCTTGGATTTGGGAACCGACATGAGATACGTGGACACGTCTCCAGGGGGTTTATTGTAGCTTCAGAAAATCTAGCACTGCTCCTCCCCGAGCCTGCTAAAAGCTGGAGGAGCCGGGAACGCTCAGACACTTCAGTAAATCCCCGGTGGCAGGAGACAGACGGGGCCCGCCAGATCACAACAGCTCGCGCTCCCTCTCCGCCCGCCTTGCAGAGGTTGGAAGCCGCAAAGAAGCTCGCCGTAGTCGAGCATCCGCTGCAGCGTGGGTAGCGAGGGGCCGGTGACAGCCGCGTGGCCGAGCGGCCGCCGGCACCCGCGTGCTCCCGGCGTGCGTCTCTCCTCGGAGCGCCGGGACAAAGGGGGGGCTGCCGCGCGGTCAGCTGGCACAACGCTGGTGTCTCGGAGCCGCTTCGAAGGACGTTTCTCCCTCTGGGTTCCGCGCAGGTGCTGGACAGCATTTACTTCAGCCGCCGCTTCCACGTGCGCTGCGTGGCCAAGGCCGTGGACAAGGCCGGCCACGTGGGGACCCCCCTGAGAAGCAACGTCGTTACCATAGGCACAGACAGTGCCATTTGTCACACTCCCGTGGTGGCAGGGACGGCCCGAGGTTTCCAGGCGCAGTCCTTCATCGCCACTCTCAAGTATTTGGATGTCAAGCACAAGGAGCATCCCAACAGGTAGGAGCCTGGGGTCCTTCACCGGAGGCAGCGCGGGTCGGGGGGTGGTGTGTCTCCGCCCGCATCCCTCGGTGCCGCGCGCCCTCTCCAACGGCGTAGGGTGCTCGGAGCGGCCGTGTAGGTGGGGACGTCAAGCTGAAACTAAGTGCCAGGCTGCCAGTCGCAGGCTCACCCTGTCAGCGGGGCGCGGGGTGAGGCTCCCCCGTGTGCCGGGGCTGCTTTTCTTCTGCCGTCTCATGGCTCTCTTTGTTCCAGAATCCACATCTCGGTGCAGATCCCGCACCAGGACGGGATGCTGCCCCTCATCTCCACCCTGCCGCTCCACAACCTGCATTTCCTCCTCTCCGAGTCCATCTACAGGCACCAGCACGTCTGCTCGAACCTGGTCACCGTCAGAGACCTCAGAGGCATCTCGGGTAATCTGGAAAGCCAGGTTTTGCTTTCGGAGCTTGGTGGCAGGGAGAAGCCCGTAAAGAAAGGCGGAGAAGGCGGCTTTGCCTTCCTCCGGGCTCTCGTGGCCTCGTGTCGATAGTGAGGAACCTCCCTGTGCTAACGGCAGCGGGTGGGGTTGCCCCTTGGAGACGAGCTGCGGCGCGTGGACGGATGACGGGGTTCAGCAGCGTTGCTGTTGGAGGAGGCTGTGGGTTCTCGGCGTGCTGGCCATTCTTTGCCTTTCAAACCCGCCCGCCGGTACCCGTGCGGCGAGAGAGGGACCCCGGGCGGCGGGTCGCTGGCTCTGTGTCACCGAGCTCTGCCACGTGGCAGCGAGAAGCAGCAAAAGCAGACTCGCCGCTGAGGTGGATGCCAGAGCCCGAGAAACGAGGCCGTTTGCGCCTGACGCCGAGGGGAACGCGGCCGACGCTCCTTCTGTGGCGGGCAGGGGCTTGTTGCGCTGCCTTCTCTCCCTTTCTTACGCGAGCTGCTCTTTCTTACACTTCAACTCTTAATTAATAGGTTGACAAGCTTGGGGGTTTAGGGTTGTTACCCCACTCGTGTAACGTTTTCCCCTGTGCAGACCTGTGTACATTCAGTTTGCCCTCTAAATAACGAGGGGGAGGAGCCCGTTAAGTCCCTAATATAACAGAAGTCACTGACGTGACAGGAGAATGAAAAGGGGACCGCAGCGCTCGGCGTCGTGCTCTTTAGAACCCGGAGCACTCAGTGTCCCGGTGTCTCTCAATGCCAGAGGGGGGGTTCCTGGACGAAGTCGCCCACGACAGCATCGTCCTCGGCCCTGGCTACGACCGCCCCTACCAGTTTGACCCCACGGTGCGGGAGCCGAAGACGATCCGGCTCTATAAGCACCTCAACCTGAAGAGCTGCATTTGGACTTTCGACGCCTATTACGACATGACGGAGCTGATCGACGTCTGCGGGGGCTCGGTCACCGCTGACTTCCAGGTGAGGTGCCGCGTCCGAAACTCCTCCCGCGGAATCCGGGGCTTTCTCCGTTCTCAGGGCAGGGAACAGAGCAGAGACATGTTTGTGGAGCAAGGGCATGGGAATTTTTAAGTGAATTGATTAATTAACTGAGTGTCAGACCAAATGTTCTTCTGTAAAAGCCGGTTTTGCTAGCAGACGTGTCTCAGTGCCCTCTCCTGGGTGGATCAGACGGGTGCATCCCGCTCAAGTATCTCGCCTTCCTTTGGTTCTGCTGTTAGACTCCCAGTCAGAGCGTAACGGCCAACACCATCTCTTTTACCGCCTGCCAGTCTGGAATACTTTGCTAACTTGCCTTTCATAGCTCCAGTTGCTTGCACAAATCGGGAGAAGCTGCTTGAAGAGACCAGCCGCGTCCTTCGGTCGGTGGAGGCTGGCACCAACCAGCCGGGAAGGTCTCCCCGAGCTCTCGCGGGGTCTCGCAGACGATAAAGGGCGCGTACGCAGCCCCAGAGCTGGGGCGTTTCAGCCGCTTCTCGGGTCAGTCCTGAGCAAGCAGAATTGCTGAGCTTTCATTCACGGAATTAGAAGCTTAAGGGAATGGGGTTGAGGGTGTTGAGGTGAAGTTGTGAGCACAGCTCCTTCCGTACCACGGCACCAGCGTCCTTCAGCTCCTACCCTCATTCAAAACGCAGGTTTGTCTGAAGTCCCTTTAGGTGTAAAGGCAAAGAAAGCTGAGACAGTCGTCTCTCACTGGCTTGTAGGAGGTTTGTACTGCAGCAGTTCACTACTAGTTTGCAGTCCAGCCACGACTTCTCCGCCAGTCGGCCGATTGTTTGCCGGCAACGCTCCGTCTTTACGGAGCAATGACACCCCGCTGCTTTGGAAGCGCCCACGTTACCCTCCCTGCGTTTAGGACAGCCGCGGCCTGGAGCTAAAAAGGAGTCTTTCTTCTGTTGCAGATACTCTGCCCCTTTTCCCCGTTCAGGACTGCGGCGGGTGCCGAGCCTGGGCCGGTGCCTCTCCGCTGGCAGCTGCATACCCACCTTTTTGGGGGGGGTTTATTGACAGGTCCGGGACTCCGCTCAGTCCTTCCTAACGGTCCACGTGCCCCTCTACGTGTCCTATATCTACGTGACGGCGCCGAGAGGCTGGGCTTCTCTGGAGCACCACACCGAGATGGAGTTCTCCTTCTTCTACGACACCGTTCTCTGGAGGACGGGTAGGTCCGAAGCGTTTGACGGGTGCGAGAGGGATGGTTTTCCCGTGGTTTTACCTTTTTCTGCCCCGCAGTCCTGAGCGTGGAGGGCCACCCAGGAGCAATTACCGACGGCTTGTTACGTACAACAAGTTGCGTTCACAGGCTGATCGCAGAGGGAACTCGGTAGATTCGCTTCCGCTGGGCTCCGGTGAAACTTTGGCGGCAGATGTGGGTCTTAGGAGCTCTCGCAGGCGGTTCTGGAGCTGCGTGGGGCTGCCAGCGCCCGGCTGTGCCACGCGGCCTCCCCGCTGACTTGGTTGTTGCTGCACCGTGCAGGGATTCAGACGGACAGCGTCCTGTCAGCCCGGCTGCAGATCATCAGGATCTACATCCGCGAGGACGGCCGGCTGGTTATCGAGTTCAAGACACAAGCCAAGTTCAGAGGTGAGAGCGTTAGTCCTGACAGAGGAAGAAACCAGCGCAGAAAGAAAGAGAGACCTGTTGGAAAAACAGGGCTGGCTGAACAAGCCCCTCTTCCCAGGAGGAGTCCCTGTGTGCTGAGGTGGGGTCTCCCCGCACTCGGCCTTATCCGTCCCCTCCCTGTCCTCCCCCCAGGGCTTTTTGTAATGGAGCACCACAGCCTGCCAGATGTCAGGTCCTTTTTAATGACTCCAGAGCACCTGGGCGGGATCGAGTTTGACCTGCAGCTGCTGTGGAGCGCTCAGACTTTCGACTCTCCCTACCAGCTCTGGAGAGCAACCAGCTCCTATAACAGGTGAGGACTCGGGGGGCCGGCCACCTTCAGCGGCTTCGCGCAGCTCTTCTTAGGCCTGGAACGTTCCGAGCACGGGCAGAGCGGTTCCAAACCCCGAGGGGACAATCCCCGTGGCCCCTTCAGCAGCCCCAGCAATAGCGTGGAGCGGTCAGGAGCCGGCCCTGTTCCGGGGCTCAGGGCTGGAGCACCACGCAAGGAGCTGAAAACGGGGGGCGAACAGTTTGGAGCCTCATTTGGTGACGGCAGCGTCTCCTGTCTCCTCCCAGGAAGGACTACTCCGGAGAGTACACCATCTTCCTGATCCCCTGCACCGTGCAGCCCACGCAGCCCTGGGTAGAGCCCGGGGACAAGCCGCTGCCCTGCACGGCGCACGCTCCCGAGCGGTAAGAAGCCGCCGTCGTGGCGGTGGCACGGCCCCTTCGGGTTGTTCGTGCGGTCCCGGCAGGCGTGTGGCACGCGATGAACGAAACCTCTCCTCTCTTTTCCCGCCCCGATTGCAGGTTTTTGATCCCGATTGCCTTCCAGCAGACCAACCGCCCCGTTCCCGTCGTCTACTCCCTGAACACGGAGTTTCAGCTCTGCAACAACGAGAAGGTGTTTCTGATGGACCCCACCAAGGCCGAGATGTCTCTGGCAGAAATGGATTACAAAGGGGCTTTTTCAAAGGGTGGGGTTTATTCTCCTTTTCTTTCCCGTTCTGCTTGCACCCTGATGTTTGTATCTGCACGACTTCCACTCCTCTGCGAGATGAGGGCATGACCCAGCCGTGGCTTCGCCTCTCTTAGGGCAGCAAAGGGCATTCTGGGCACGTTGCGGCCCTGTAGCAGCACGACAAGACAGGAACGTGCTGTGCCACGGTGTTTCACCATCCGCACCCAAATCTGTCCCCTCTGAAACGCAGAGCCACATGCACTTGGGTGCGTTCGGCTCCAACGACGGTCCTCTCGTCGGACGGGAGGGTTTAACCCGCTGGTTTTCCTCCCGACCTCCGCAGGGCAAACCCTGTACGGCCGCGTGCTCTGGAACCCCGAGCAGAACCTGAACGCCGCTTACAAGCTGCAGCTGGAAAAGGTCTACCTGTGCACGGGCAGGGACGGCTACGTGCCTTTCTTTGACCCCACGGGCACCGTCTACAACGAGGGGCCCCAGTACGGCTGTATTCAACCCAACAAGCACCTCAAACACCGATTTCTCCTCTTGGTAAGTTTTCCGCTGGCGACAGAACCGTGCCGTGGAGCGTCGCGTGCGATCGCGTCCGGAGAAGCCTCGTCGCTCACCCTCCCGCTGACCTGGGAACTGAGTGGCCTGGCTGGTTCCGGGGAGGGGGTGCAAATAACCGATCCCCAGCTCGTGTCGGCTCTTTCAGTCCGCGCGTTCTCGCTCGCCCGCCTGTCCCGGGTGAGGTAGCACTCCCGCTTTTCCCCCGTGACTTCCCCGGGCACCCGCAAGCCCCACCGCACCCTGCAGGGCCTCTCCGGGCAGACCGGAGTATTTCTTAGCCTGAAAAAAACCCCCAACAAGCAAACCAGAAATCAATGTACCAAACCCTTCACGTTTCCTTTTGAGCTTTGCTTAGACTATGGCTCGGAATTGACAGGGATGGTGTCGTGTAACGCGAGGTTCACTTCCTAGTTACCCAGAAATTCCCTGATTTCCAGGACCGAAACCAACCAGAAGTGACCGACAAGTATTTCCACGACGTGCCTTTCGACGCCCGCTTCGCTTCCCAACTGCCCGACTTCCAGGCGGTCAGCAGCATGCCCGGAGTCGACGGCTTCACCCTCAAGGTGGATGCTCTCTACAAGGTACCTACCAAGGGGATAGCAGCTGCCCAAAACTCCACTTCTCTGCCCAGGGTGTCCCGAATACTTGACCAGGACGCGGCTCAGCGGAGCCGAGCGGATCGTGGCCGAAACAGGAGGGACACGGAGAAAGCTCTCGAGGGCAGAATTCTGTATCCTGATTTCTTGGCTCTTTTTGTCCCTTCCCCAAGACACCCTTTGTGGAACTCAGTGGCCTCTCTTAGCTTAAGGGGGTTCTTGGCCTCGCTGGGATCGTACCGTTAATTAATTAGCAGTGGGCCAGTTAAGAAGCAACTCCAGCACCGAAAATGGAGATGAGGAATTTATTCTGGTCACTGAGATTTACATTTTCCCAAAGCACCGGGAAAATAAAAGCAGCTCTTTTAAAAACAGATGATGAATGTTCCTGAATTAATTCGTGCACTTGCCAAAGACAACAAGAGCCTCGCTTGGTGATAAATATGGACGGCAGCCGGAGCTTTTTTTGTTGGTATTTGCACGAGAAACGGGATAAAACTGCAGCCAGCTCCATCTGCCTTCACGTAGCAGAATCACCCGATCTAAAAGCCGCGGTTAACATTCTTACGGGCGTGTCTTCCCTTTCTTAAAGGTGGAAGCTGGACACCAGTGGTACCTTCAAGTCATCTACGTCATCGGGCCGGAGAGCATGGCGGGGCCCCGCGTCCAGCGCTCCCTCGCTCGCCGCTGGCAACGCGGCCGCAGGGCCTTGGGGGACGGCGACGGGAGGCTGGCGCTGGACGACTCCCTGATCTACGACAACGAAGGCGACCAGGTCAAGAACGGCACCAACATGAAGTCGCTGATCTTGGAGGGGGAGGAAGCCGCCGTCGCGGCCTCCTTGTCCCAAAGGGCCGCGTCCCTGGGGAGCGCCGTGGCCGCCCTCGCCCTGCTGCTGCTGCTGCTGCTGCTGCTGCTTTCGGGGGGTTGTCTCCTCGCCAGGAAGCGCCGGAGGAAGCGGGAGGCTGCCCGAGCCGCCCCCGAGGAGCATCCCCTCAACACCAAGGTGGAGCTGCCGCGGGGGGCGGGGAGGGCCCTGGACGGCCGGTACTGCACCGTGAGGAACGTCAATATCTTGAGGGAGAGCGGGGGGGCCGGCGAGGGGCAGGGCAGGAGGGTGAAGCAGGTGAACCTGGAAGTCAAAGTCCGCAGCAATTTGCACGACGGGACGGAGGTTTAGCGGAGCACGCGCTGGTTTGGTGAAAGCTTTTTATAAATCCTGGGGCGGGGGGGGAAGAATTCAAAAAAACCAAAAGCTACGCTGGTATTTTTATACTCGGGGAGGAGGAGTAGGAGGAGGAGGAGGAGGAGGAGGAGGAGCGCTGCTCTCGCTCAGCGCGGCTGCCTGTCTGCGCAGGGGTGGAGGGTTCTCCATCGACACCTCCACCACGCTCCTCTGCAGCGGCCCAGGGAGCAGCGAGGGGGCCCGGGGCTGTCCCCCCATTGCGGGGACATTGTCCCCCCTGCCTGCTGTGCGGCGGTGGCTCTGGGGGCTCTGCACCAGCCGGGGGGGGAGCGAGCGAGCGGCGGGGACCCCCCGGCCTTGGGGTCCCGGGGGGCTGGGGAGCAGAGTAAGGAACGGCACCTCTCCTTGTTTACTCCCCGAGGCAAGCGGCCTTGGTTTGCTCCTTCGAAGGAGGCAAATCGCTGCAGACACTCGAACTGGTGCTCGGAAGGGGGGTGCGGGGTCCGCGCGGGGCCGGTTGGGGGGAGGGCAGGGGCACAAACTGTCCCCCGGGGTGCTGACTGTCCCCGCTCGGTGCACGCCACACAATAAAGTTTGACTCTAAATCGGACTCGGAGCTTGACCAGCGTCTCCTTTCCCTGCGGCTCCTCGCCGTCGGTCCCCCGTGTTCCCTGCGTCACGGTGTGGGGGGTGACGGGGGGGAGCTGGGGGGGATACTGTGGGTGTCTGGAGGATACTGGGGTGGTACTGGGGGCATCCTGGGGGGTACAGGGGGTACCGGGGGAGCCTGGGGGGGGCGTGGAGGGGCAGGGGGGGGACGCGCGGGCCTCTATGGGGGGGGCGCGGGGGACTAGGGAGACACAGA
>JANHFZ010020983.1:8527-34618 GCA_027560215.1 Halcyon smyrnensis | reverse complement strand
GCTGACCTGGGCGGGCGGGCCGGGGCTGAGTCACGCCGGGCGGAGCGGGGCCGAGCGGAGCCAGCGCTGCCCGACGCCGGCTCCATGGCGCTCAGCGTCCTTGTCCGACGGCTCTCCCGGCTGCCGGGCCGCGGCGAGCGGCAGGTGCAGCTCAGCTTCCGAGGTGGGCGAGATGGCGGCGGGGCCGGGCCGGGCCGCGCTGTCCCGCCGGCGCCTCACACCTCCGCTCTCCTTCCCAAGGCTTTACCCAGAAGACGAGGAGGGTCCGCTGCGGCCCGGAGGCCGTCTTCGGGGAGGTGAGAGCAAACCGGCAGCGTAGGCAGAGCCGCGGGGCTCCTCCGTGGGGTGGGGACGGGACATGGCAGCGTCTCCATCGATACCTGGTGGGGCAGAGCAGGGAGCAGGGACGGGAGTGGGTCGAGCAGCGTCCCTCCTGGCGCCCATCACCTCCCTCCTGGCGCCCATCACCTCCCTCCTGGCGCCCATCACCTCCCTGCTGGCGCCCGGCCCGTCCCCGCAGCCTGGAGCAGCCCAGCCGTGCCGGGCTGGCGGGAGGTCCCCGTCGCTCCGCTCCCGCCCGGAGCCCCGTGTGCTGCCGGCGGAAGGCAGGAGAGGGCCGGGGGCCGCGGGGGACTCTCCCTCTCACCAGCCGCGAGGCCACTCCGGGTGTGGGCGAATCGCGGCCTCGGGGCGCAGCTTTGCGATGTGCCCGAGACTGCCAGTGCCCGACAGCTCCCAGCCTGGGACAAGCCCTTCTGCCCGCGTACCTCTCTCTGTACCCTGCCGCGCCCCGTCGCACCCCACAACCTGCCGGCTCGAGGCACCCCTTTCCAGGGTGATGATGCTCTGGCTCCTTTAGCAGCAGCTCTGTGCTGCTGGAGGCTCTTGCTCCGCTCCCCATCCTTCCTCTGTCCCCAGCTGCAGGAAGGTCACTTCCCACCGCGGCAACTTTTTGTGATGCTTCTTGGTTCGCTCACCTTGCAGAGGAGGCCAACCAGCCACCACGCACAGTGAAGTGTGACTGGGAATGAACTGCCATCTCTTCCTGCTCTGTTTGTAGCTCTTTCGCTGGCCTCACTACGGGAAGCTCGTCACGGGGGAAATGCTGTTCATTAAGGTTTACAACTGCAGCAAGGTTTTCAGTAACAGGTGGGTCCTTTGGTTGTTGGAGTGACCAGAAGAGGGGGAGGAAGAGAAATACTGGACTTCAAATTTTCTACTGGGAGTAGGAAATGTTTATTGGAAATTTGATGGAGAGAATATGAGCAGGATACAAGTTACAGAAGGATAGAGCTGGTTGTTCTGTCTGTATTACCTTAATATGTACAGCTGGTAGTGCTGCATGTATTAAGTCAAATAAGGGGAATTATTTAGTTGTGCCAGTTGTAACAGAGACTACCAAAGGATCCAGATCAGACCCATAGGTGGGACAAAAGTAAAACAGAGTCCCAAAAAAGCCAGAGCTACAAGGGCAGGACTTGGAGCAGAGTGGGGAGCTGCTTTCACCCTGTAGATCCGTGTGGTGCCTGTGACCGTGCTGCACCCAAATCAACATGCCTTTCAGGGGGGAAAAGCCACTGACCCTGTGTGGTATGGTTAACCCTTTAAAAAAGATGGTGATTTAAATTTAAAGGGTCAGCCAGAATTTCAAATGTTTCTAGGTGGCACAGACACGATGCCCTCAACTCAGCAGCCTTTCCAGCAGTTGTGAAACACTTCAGGGAAACCCAGGAATAAAGGTGGCAGGTTGAGTAGTGGTGATGGAGCAAGCAAGGGAGCAGAGAGGCACACCTTTCCGTGACACGTGGAACGTGAGGATGCAGGGAAAGGCGCCAGCTCTGATAAATGAAACATAAGAACCGAAGAAAAATCAACAGGAACAACTTACTAGAGGCAGCTAATAATACAAACCTTTCCAAAGCTGTCACAAGCCTACCAGAGAGGGTGTGGAGGAAACAGGAGTACAGCACATGAGAGACTCTTAAAGATAAAACCAGAGCAGAAAACGCGACTGAACTTTGTGTTACTGTTTACTGGATGCTTGCCGTAGGGGAGCTGGATCAGAGGCATTGTCTCTGACTGAAATGTCAATGGAAACTTCTACAGGACAAATAGATAAACAGTGACAAAGCACCAGAACCTGATGGCACCGAGGAAGGAAATCTAATGGGGTGGCACTGACAGCATCTAGCCACATACCTCTGCTGCTGGAGCAGGGCAATGGCCGGTGGCAAGCAGTACAGTTTACAAGTGTTTGGTCAGTGCACCAGATGATAAAAACTAAATAGTGTGGAAGGGTGGAAGGGAAAAGATTGTTCTGCTGCTGTATCAGTCTGTGGTGTCTGGACTTCCGTGTGCGTAGCCTTTCCGTAGCAGCAGCACCGAGCTGGAAAAGCTGGAGATGAGGGGCATGAGCAGAGGGCAGGCATCTAGACAGGCTCTGTCTCAGGGAACAGGGAGGTGAGAGACCATCAGCTTGGAGCTGGGCAGGCAGTGAAACGCTTGGAGGGTGGTTTCCAGCAGGAAGCTCTGCTCCACGCCCGGCTCAGCTGGGCTGCCAGCGGAGCTGCCGCAGGGAGAGGGAGGCCAGCATACAAACGGGCTCTGGAGAGCAGCAACACAAGTGGGGTTAGGAGCAGCCGAATGCAAAAATCCTGCCTGTTACTGCCACTTGTAGGGAGCCAGATGACCTTTCCCCAGGGAGAAGCCCCTTTGGAGTAGGTAAATTTTGGCCTAACTTACTGCAGCTGTTCCTGCAGCCATGGCTTTGTCACCTATTTCTTTACTTGTGTGGAGCTCCTGCTTCCCAGTTTTGTCTGGGAAGCCCAGCTCTGCCAAAGGGGAGAGCTCCCTCATGCTCGATGGGACTGGATCTGCACAAACCTTTACCCATTTGTGGCAGCCCAGTTGCAAGCAGCTGCTTGGGTGTGACTGGGGTGGAGGCACAACCTGCTGCAGGGTCAGCGGGTCCTGTGCGTTTGGGCTGCCAGACCCCATGGAAAGAGCTGCAGCAGTTCACTGCCTTCAGCACAGCTCAGAGGGGCTGGGAGTAGCAGAGTGGAGAGCCTGGTGCTCCCTTCCCCCAGGGTGTAAGCACTGATGCTACACACGGTATTGCTGCAGCCTCTGGTTTTGTTCCAGGCTTCTTGGTACCCTTGTCCTCAGCCTTCAGCACCTGATGATGTCCGGGAGGATGATTCTCCGGGAGGCCCTTGTTGACAGGAACCACAGAGTCACTGGTGTAAGTCCTCTGGGGGTGGCCTGGCCATCAGCAATCAGGGGGGCTTTGCAGGAAGCTTCCTGTGGTGCTTCCCAGCTGGATTTGGAACCAAGGGGGAGTCCAAGGTGCTGCGTTGAGCCTGTGGGTTTGTGCACTCTCTGCACTGGGGTGCAGCCACTTCATACCCATCAACTGGCTCTCGGGGCATCCAGAAGAGCACAGGATGGGGGTGTTGGGGGCCTTGGAGACCTGCCGAGGGCCTGAATGAGCAGAGGAAGGCTTAGTAAAACCTTCCCAAGTCTTTGTGATGGATGTAGGAGGTGATGTTTCATCTGCTTCCTGCACCATGCAGTGTGTGGGCAGGGGTGGGTGCAAGGTGTGAAGCAGAGGGGAGTTGTTGGGGTGAGGCTGAAGGTGGCAGGTGCTTTGGGACCCCCACTAAGCTTTTGGGTTAAGCGCCAGTGCTAAGTGGATGGCTTAACAATAATCTGGGGCAGCATGAGTGGCTCTGACACCTGCCTGCCCCTCTGCTCTGCACCATGGGTCCCGCTCCGCTCCCCCCAGCACCGGGGCTCACTGGGCCCTTTGTACCAGTGGAAAGGGAATGCAACCCAAAAATGAGCTGTTTCCTGCTGGCTGGGTGTGCAGACACTGTTCAGTGGCTGCTGGACAACCAGGGCTCAGGGCCAGGGCCACGGGCCAGGGCTGGGAGGAGGGAAGGTGGAGATGGAAAGCCCTGCCATGTGCTGCACCCCTGTTTACCCTTCACACAGGCAACCTGACTCAGCCCTGCGGTGGCACATGGGATGCAGCTCTTTGGCCACCAGACCCTGAGCCCGAGTGGTACAGGCACGCCTTTCCCATGTTGCTGAGCTAGCTGGATCAGGGAGCAGGTGTAGGTGGAAACTGAGCATTTCCAGGATGATTTTTAGCCTAATCATAAAATTGTCAGGGTCGGAAGGGACATTAAAGAGCATCCATTTCCAACCCCCCTGCCATGGGCAGAGACACCTCCCACTAGAGCAGGTTGCTCAGAGCCCCCTCCAGCTTGGCCTTAAAATCTTCCAAGGATGGGGCTTCCACCACCTCTCTGGGCAACCTGTGCCAGTGTCTCACCCCCCTCATGCTGAAGAAATTCTTCCTCATGTCTAAGCTGAATCTACCCACCTCTAGTTTTAATCCATTCCCTCCAGTCCTACCACTGCCTGACATCCTGAAAAGTCCCTCCCCAGCTTTCCTGTAGCCCCCTGAAGATACTGGGAGGCTGGTACTGATACAGTTCGCTGCAGAAACACAGGCCAACAAAGGGACAGGGACTCGGTCGACCCTTCAGCAGCACTCTATGCTGGCAGTGGTTTGAGGGGACCAAGCTGGGAGCACTTATACCGCTGTAGGGTTAGAGCTGCTCTGCGGTCCACCCCTTTGCCCTGGCTGCCTCTTCCCTGGTGCTAACGGCAGCGCTCGTGCCAATGAGCCACTCCAACCCAAACCCAACAGCCTTTGGTTTTGCCAGGTCGGTTTTTGATTTTGCAGCCCTGAATGCACAATAGCTCTGGGGGACGGAAATAGGGCAGGCAAGACTGGTCACCCATGCAAGAGCACCATGAGACCCTTCTCCTTAGCTCAGCTGGAAAGAGACATGTGCCCGAGGGAGAGAGGCTGTTTCAACTGCTACTCCTTTTAGCAAAGTGGGAACAAAGCCCTTTCTGCTACTCTGAGTCCTGTTCTTCTCTAGGACTTGAGTTACTCACACCCTTTTTTCTCCTTGTTGTTAGAAGGGTGTTTTTCAAAGCCTCAACTGTTTACCCAGCTTTATCTCGGGCTTCTGCATCTACCCGGCCTTTCCTGCTGCCTCTCCCAGCCACTGTATTAGTGCTCCCTTGGTCTGTGTTTCTCCTCCCAGAGAGGTGTTTTTCAGGGATTGAGCGGTGAACCTGGCTTGCACATCTCCTTCAGTCTACTCAGAAGTGGCCTCCTCCATGGCTGTGATTTTGGCCTCTGCTTGTAGATTCTTGTGTGTCTGTCTCGGTTTGAGATCAGGCTGGTCAGCTGTTGGCCACGCGTTTTCAGACCTGTACTGGCTGTGCCGATACCCAGGGTGCCCTGTACTTCTCTGGCCATCCTTCTTCATCACTAACACTAAGGTGAAGTCTCCTGTGATGCAGGCTCTGGATGTGCTCATGGTTCCTGTGGTGGTGTAAACCAAGCTGTCCAGCCTGGGGATGCTCTGCCGGCTGTCTGGTGCCTTCCACAGAGTCTGCTCCAAAGCCCTGCATGTTAGTTTGCTTTGCTGCAGGGCTCTCCTCACTTCCCTTGTCAAAAGTGCCCTGAGACAGCTCTCAGAGGCCTTTCCGTGATATATTTTAGATTTGAAAACTTGAGTCAGCTTTTATTCAGTGAATCCTGGAGCTTGGGAAGCTGTAAGAGAGGGAGTTTGGTTAACTCTAGCTTGGTGGGGGCAGACAATCAGAGTCTGGTATTAATAGGCTTCTTGTGGGGTTGTGACCCCCTTCCTTCTCTGTCTTTCCACCAGTATCTCACTTCTTTTTTCCTTGCACACTCACCTTCCCCTTTTTGATGACCTTTCTGCAGCTGTTTTGTGGCTCTCGGGCAGTTTCATTTTCTGATTGTAGATCTACATTGAGTTGGATTTGCGCTACCAGCCTCCAGATGGCTCAGCTGGGACCTGGGCTGAAGAGGACTTTGTCTATCAGATGAAAGACAGGTATTGAAATCCTGGGAGGAGCAAATTTGCAGGCAGCTTGTACAGCCACCCTTCCAGTAGCAGCCTTTGGGATGCAGTCCAGCCTTGTTTACTCTCCACCTCCGGCCAGGCTGATGCATCTCTGCTCCACAGCAGCAGTCCAGCAAGGCAGCAGTGCTCTTGGAAAGATCATACCTTGTCTTCACAAAAAGCCTGTGACTACAAAAACCTACTGCACCCCGGGAATTCTTTCCAACTTGAAGGCATTCCTGTGGCCTTCTGCCTGACAGGAGCAAGACTTTATGTCTGCAAAGTTGCAGAGAGCGTGGCTTTGGACTGTAGCAGCCCCAGGCACCTTGCACACAGGTGGTGCCCAAAGCCGGGGGAGATGCGGGTGTCTGGGCGGGCAGGGTGACGGAGAGCAGCAAGCTCTGGGCAGTGTCACTTCTGAAGTGCCAGAGGCAAAGCAGTAGGCAGACAGTGGAAAAACATTGCTTAGGAGGATGCTCGTGTCCCTGGCAAGAGCCAGGCTGTGGCACGCACTTTAATCAGCAGGGAACAGCCACACCACACTTGTTCTTTCTGCAAAGCATCTCTTTTTCTTACAGTTTGGAGTTAATCATCCGCAATCCTGGATTTGAGGAGCTGGAGTAAGTAGCCCTACCTGAGTTTATCACCTCACCCCCCTGGGTGGGGGGAATGCACAACCTGCTCATCAGGGCTGACGATGTGGCACGTGACATGGGGGGGGTCTGCAGGACAGCTGAGGGGCCGAGAGCAAGTGAGCTGGACAGGAGGGCGGCTGTGCTGGGCAGGAAGCTGGCGAAAGGCCTGGAGACTGATGAGGAAGGGGAAGAAGAGGAAGATTTCTATGATGTGTCCGACATGGAGGTCTTGGGCATTGTCTTCAGCCCTGTGAAGAGGTATGAATGGTGTGCTCTTCTGTCTTGCCCCTTCTTGGGCCCTAGGGTGGGAAGTGCTGGCTTGTGGGGAGATGCTGCATCTCTTGGCATTCTGCTGCTGCAAAATGTCAGAAACTTCCAACTTCCAACGGCCCCAAAACAGGGACTGTTGGGCATTTGCTCGTTCCCAGGGTGAGGGGACATTATTTGCCAGGGTTTCCATTGTGCCCCTAGGTGAGGGCTTGCTCAGGTTCATGTAGATGAAGAGACCTGCTCACTTGGCTTGTTGTTTTTGTGCAGCCGCTCCAGACTTTGCTCCGCACGGGACCTCTTCGCCACCCCAACCCCACAGAGCTTCCAGGTACTGCAGCGTTGAGTGTGTGTCCCTGCAGCTGCCCCTGGCCCCACAGCTTTGTGTGGCTTCCCTGGGCAGTGTGAGATTCCCTGAATGGGCTGCATCCCCGAGTGCTGGCTCCAGAATCAGCCAGCCCAGAGCGGGATTTCTTTTCGGGCCATGTATTTAGCTACGGATGTACAGGAGAAGGGAACCAGCCCGAGAGCCGCGTGTGCCACTGCAAAACACTGCCTGAGCAGAGCTTCAGGGAGCACCCAGACAGGGCTGGTGCCTGCCGTCTTCCCCAGGCTGTCATCTGGGGCCCCAGGGACATCTGTGGGACGTGGCTGGGGGTGGAGGGCTGCTGCAGGGACTTTCTTGGAGGTGTCGGGAGGCTGATATGAAGCTGTGGCTCTGGCCAATGCTCTGGCATCGGGTTTATTTGCGAGCACTGTGAAGTTTGGAAATGGAGTTCAGTCCCATCTTTTGCCCTGCAGATTTCAGGGAAGGTCTCCCACCCTGACTATGGATTTAAATTCTTCCCTGGTTCTAAGTAAACTTGGACTCACATCTGTATCTCCTGCTTTTCAGAGCAGGGTCCTATTGGCCAAGCAGGAAGCTTTTGTGGGGGTGGAATTTCCTACCATCCTTTTCTTGACACTGTTTTTCTTCACCTTAACAACCGCTTTGTTGCTTGTACTGAGAGCAAAGTGAGAACATGTCTCCCGTATCTTGGACTTGTAACCAGTTGCAGCAAATGAGATGGCCACATTCCAGACTTTGCAGTGCTGTCCATCTCAGTAGGATTCAAAGAGAACTACTGACAGAAGTTACAAAGAGCATCTTCTCCAAGATGCTCTGTGGACCTCACCATGTGGGAGTAGTGGGTTTGCATCCCCCTTGGGAAGTGGGGACAGTGCTGCTGGGGGCACAGTGCTTCTGGGGAGGCCACTCTTGCCAAAGGTGCTGGGGATTTAACTCTTCATTTCCATGCTTGTCTGAAAGAAACAAATATCTCAAATGCCTTTTTGGTGTGTCCTGGCCATAGCAGGTGTCAGCAGCCCCGCTCTCGCTTGCCCCGAGTGCCCACCTCTGCGGCAAGAGGGGCCTGAAATTTCTGTCCTAGTGTTGCTGAAACAAGCTCAAGGTGGAACTGGAAATGAGGAGAATGCTGATCCAAAGACTTTCTCTTACATTTTCCCAGGTTGGGATTAATATCATCGAAGCACAGAAGTTGGTGGGGGTGAACATTAACCCCTTTGTGGTGGTGAAGGTTGGGGAGGAGAAGAGGCACACAGCAACACAGAAGTCAACAAACTGCCCCTTCTACAATGAAGTACGTGACACGGAGAGAGGCTCTGTCCCTGCGCTGCTGGTGTCCCAGGTGGCTGCTGCCGTCTGGGAAGGGGATGCTCTCAGGTAAAGGCTCTTGTGGGGCCGTGTTGGGAGCCTGGGGCTCAGCTGTCTTGCTCTTCTCTTTTAGTATTTTCTGTTTGAATTCCATGAGCCGAGGGACCTTTTTTTGCACAGACTGATAGAGATCTCGGTGAGCACGTCCTCCTCTTTATCCTTTTTTGGTAACTGGTACAACCCTACGCTTCTGTGTGTAGATGCTGGGAGTGATGGGCAAAGCAAGGGTTCCCGTACCAGCCAGCTTTTCCAGCCAGAGGCACCTGCCCCACTGAGTCCAAAGGGCTTTTGTGTGGCCACAGTGGGGCAGAGACCTGGCCCCACTGTGAGCCAGCACCGGGCAGTGCTGCTTCCCACCTCCTCCAGGCCAAGGTTTCGCTGCACCCAGTGACTGAAGTGGGGCTCTGGGGCAGCTTCTTGCCTGTTGCCCTCCTGCCCCACAGTTTGGGGTGTGAGTCCCTACTGCCCCTCACCATGGGGCCTCACCCCACAGGTTGTGGAGGAGAGTGACGGGTATGAGGGGTGCTCAGCAGTGATTTGTGCTTGTAGAAAAGCCCAGGCGGGCAGAGAGCAGTCTTCAGAAATCCCCTCGTCCAAAGCACAGGGACCTCTTGAAGACATGGGGCTTTTCTGGAGACAGCTCAACCCAGACAGCACCTCCTTTGCCTGTGAAGAGCTGCCCTTCTCTCTGCTGGTGGGGGTTTGGCAAGCACCAAGCAGAGCTCAGATTTTGGAGGGACACTAGCCTGGTGGGGACATGGCCGTGCACTGACCCAGCAGGATGTGGACATAGGACTCCCGGTGGGAAAGCAGCTCTGCCCTGGGTCCATCACAGGGGTTTGGCTTGTCTGGGGCTGGCAGAAGAAGCTGAACTGGTTGCACACGAATTTGCCTCGGCCCAGGTTTGACTGAGGACTATGGGTTGGCAGGTTTTGTGGGAATGGTTGGGCAGGAGTGGGTTTGTCCCAGCTCTGACTCGGATGGGTCAGTGTGCATGAGGAGCTTGCAACTGCTGTCTGAGCTGTGTGTTGGGCTGGGCATCTCTTAGCTGTCCTGTCCTCCTCACCGATGTCTGAATGTCTCACCGGGACACCCACACCTCTTGGTGCTCACGGGATTTGTACTGTCTGCAGGTTTTTCACTCAAAGAAGATACCATTCCTGGGGACGTGCATAGGCACGTTCAAGATGGATGTTGTGACGGTGTACAGCCAGCCAGGTATGACCAGCAGCACTGCCCACCCGCTCTGAAACTGATCTCTCCTTCATGCTCTGCTGGGTCTGGTGAGGGCCGTGTCTTTAAAGCACTTAGTTCACATGAGGACCAGCACTTGTCTCCTCCTGGCTGGCTGAGCCCTGGAGACACTGCCTGTACCTTCAGAGGCAGGGTCAGACTGATCTTTGTGCAGAGATAGGATGGGAAGTTGTAACCTGGGCTCTCCACAGGGAACTCCTCTCTCAGATCACAGGTTTTTCCACAAGTGGGCTGTTATCAGTGACCCCACGGACACCCGGGCAGGCGTCAAAGGCTTTGTGAAGTGCAACATCTCCGTCACCGCACGTGGAGATTTTATGGCCTCTCTTCCCACCTCCTCCAGCAGCCGGGATGAGGACATCGAAAGGTAGATGCATTGCGATCTTGCACGGCCCTGGGGAAAACAGCCATGTCTTTCTTCACACTACCTTTCTTTGCCCCATTTTCCCCTCTTCTGATGGGGAAAGATCCAGGGAAAGAGACCTGTGGGGGGGCAAGATCCAAACCTTTTGCCACTCAGGGCGTTTCCCAGCATCACAACGATTCCTGGGCTCCAGGAGAGAGCCAGAACATTAATTTGTCTTTCAGGAACCTGCTGCTGCCTAAGAGAGTCCCTGCGGAGAGACCCTGGGCGAGGGTCTGTGTCAAGCTGTATCGTGCCGAGGGTCTGCCCAGCATGAGCGCGGGCATCATGGGCGGTATCTCCAAGATCATAGGGGAGACAAAAGTCTTTATTGACCCGTATGTGCAGGTCTCATTCTGTGGGCAGCAGGTGAGTCTGCTGAGGGGTCTGCGTGGTGCCAGGCTGACCCTGCCTTTGCTGTGTGCTGGGCTGATGCTGCCAGGAGTCCGCGTGGGACGCAGCAGTGCCACCAGAGACTGGCTGGGAGAGCCCAAGCACTGCTGTCTTTGGCAGTGGTCTGGGCCACGTGGCCATGGATGTGCAGTGTCTGGAGGAGAAGGCTTTTATGGGCGTTCTGTCTCTGCAGAGAGCTGCGTGGAGAACAGCCCCAGCCCTGAGCACAGCCACTGGCTGACCTGCTGGCTGCACAGGCAGAGATTTCCTATCCCTGAACAGAGGGAGAGGGTCAAATAAATCCTGGAGTAGATCAGCCTGACACCCTCAGGAGAGTTTACTGAGCCAATGGCCCTTTTTCTGCACCCAAGAAGGTGCAAGGTTTCTGGTCTTGTGGTATCCATTAAGATAAGAATCAGTCCCTGGACAGCCTGGTGAGCTTGGGGCTGCTCCCAGGGGACCCTTGCAGTACCTCTGGGTCTGGTGGTTCTGCCTGCTTGCTTCCAGTGTTTCCCTTGGCCATGCAGAGCATGGACAGGGCCTTGGGACAGCCTCCCTTGATGGAGGGCAGAGAAGTTGGTGGGACAACTATACAGACTGCCCAGGGAGGTGGTGGAGTCACTGTCCCTGGATGTGTTTAAAGAAAGGCTGATGTGGCACTTAGTGCCATGGTCTGGCCAATGTGGTGGTGTTGGGTCGTAGGCTGGACTTGATGATCTCAGAGGTCTTTTCCAGCCTCAGTAATTCTGTGATTCTGTGACAGGGGCAGGAGCAGGGATACTGCCACCTCCAGAGCCTGGCTGGCCTGACAGGAGGATGTGCCATTACCGGAGAGGCTCTGAGGCATCCCTTGCTCTGGCAGTAGGGTGAGACCGTGTGGCTTTCACACCTTCTCCTTCCCAGGGGGAAACATCGGTGGAGACCAATACCACAGAGCCCGAGTGGAACGAGCAGATCAGCTTCATCGAGATGTTCCCGCCACTGGCCAGGAAGATAAAAGTCCAGGTGCTGGATGATGCCAATGTTGGCGACGTGGCCATCGCCACACACTACATTGACCTGCAGCAGATCTCAGACCCTGGCAGGAATGGTGAGGCTTGGCAGGGCTGCCCCCAGGTCAGGGCATCCCGGGCAGCCCCATGCCATGCACTCTCTGCTCGGTGGTGGGCTTTGGAGGTGGGAAGCAGGAGTGGTTGCTCACACCCCTGTATCCTGGGTTGTCTTCTCGGGGGAAGATCTCTCTGCAGCAGTCTGCAGCAGCACCCTGTGGTGTAATTTGCCCCTGTCTCTGTTGCTGCAGGCTTTAACCCCACGTTTGGCCCAACCTGGGTGAATCTCTATGGCTCGCCCCAGAACTCAGCTCTGCGGGACATCTACAAGGACCTCAACGAGGGCATGGGTGAGGGGATCTTCTACCGTGGGCGCATCCTCATGGCCATCACAGTGGAGATCTTCAGCAGCCCAAGCGTGGCAGAGAGGAAGCTTGGGGACAAGATGAAAGGTGCCCTAAGCAAACTGAAGCTGAAGAAGAAAAGTAAGAAATCCAAGGAGAGAGCCAAAGAACTGAGCCAACTGCAGGGAGAGGAGGAGGCTGGAGACTCTCAGGATGCCCAGCAGCCTGAGGAGGTCACTGTGGAGGTGGAAGAGCTTCATCCCCTCCCTGAGGTGAGTCCTGCCGTGCTGGCATGGCTGACCCATGCCAACCTGTGGCACACACAGACCTCATGGGGCAGATGCAGTGGTCACATCGACCAGTGGTCACATCAACCAGTGGTCACTTGCTTGGTGTGACAGTGTCGAAACAAACCCAGCCTGCCCATTGCTGAGCCATCCAGGGCTCTCTGAGCCTCTGCAAGGTCCAAGGCCACACCTTCAGTCTCAAAGTTTACTCCCACAGTAAGGCTAGAGCATCCCCAAATGCTGTTCTGGTGTGGGCTCTCCTGGTGTGGGGAGACTCTCATATGGCTGGTATTCCCAGGGCACAGCTGCCTTTGAGCTTGTGCTGCTTCTTCCCTGGAGCCAGGGAGCTGTTAGCTGGCTCTGGATCTCTATTTGGCCTGGGAAAGGCAGGCAGGATGCAGCTGTGTTGGTGCAGTAGCCATCCCTTAGCCTACAAACCTGCTTGGTGGCTTCACACGAGCATCAGCCAAAGCCATGGCGCTGCACCAACCCACAGGGATTTCCAAGAAAACCAGTCCCACCACTGGCAGCCCGGTGGTGGTGACCTCAGCAGCATCCCACTGATGTCCACCAGCCGTGCCCTGGTGCTCTCTGAATTTCTGCTGAGACAGTGTTTTGGCACATGATGCTCTCCAGCTGATTTCTGTCTCCTTGCTCAGAACTCGCTGGGGAGGAAGGAGGAATTCCTCCTCTTTGCTGCCTTCTTTGAAGCCACTATGATGGACTCCTCTCTCACCTCCATGCCTGTCAGCTTTGAAGTCTCTATAGGTAGGTATTCCCCAGGGCTCCATGGCCAGAAACCATGGGAACAGTGCAAATCTCCCTCTGACAGCCCAAGTGAGCATTACAGTCCTGAGATGCCAGCCCTTGCACCACTCAGGCCTCCGAAACAGGACCTCAGGAAAGCTGGGGGATGAGGCCAAGGAGTGTGCACAGTGCTTTAGTTACCTTAAAAGTCTGGATGCTCTCCTCTGAGGCTGGAGATTTAAAGCATTTGTATGAATCGCCTGTTTGTGGAGGAGATTGGTTGAAGCTGTCCTAGGACGCAGGGTAAGAAGAGGTAGAAGAGTTTGGGAGCACAAAAGAAAAGTGAAGGAGGGGAAGCTGGGATAATGTGGTGCTGAGGGGCTGTGACAGTGAGTGTTGTGGAAGCAATGGTAAGAGAGCAGGTCCAAGCCTCCACCCACCAATCTGGACGAGTTGACATGTTTGATGCTGAGAATTCTTCCTAAGTGACTGCACTGACCCCTGTGTAGGGCTGTAGATGGCAGTTAGCAGGCATTTGGTGGAGCTGGTGGAACTTGAAGGCATACAAAAGGACTTCCTTGCAATTGCCCAGCTTCCTTTTCAGAACTCTCTGTTGTTCGTGTCATGCCCTGGTTCTTGAAATGGTACTGACCTGCTAGTTCCAAAAGCAGTGCGTGCCCATGTGCTTCCCTTGGCAGAACGATTGCACTCTGATTTTGCACACTAGCAAACTTGTTTAATGGTGATCCCCCTTACCTCTTAATTCTTTTGTGCTTAAGGAAACTATGGCAAAGCTGATGAGGTTGTGACCAAAGTAGGAAGAAAAATGGAAAAGGGAGAAGTGAAAGAAGAAAAGCAGCCTTTGCTAGACCCTGGCTCAGATGGTGAGATGGATGTTGAAGTCCTGGCCCCAGCTTCAGCAGCACTGAACAAGTCGGTGACGAAGACCCAGAGACCAGAGCCCATGGAGTATGACAGGTGACTGTTCTACATCCTGCTTTTCCTCCTGCCCTGGGCCTGCCCCAGCTTCCCAGGTTGGTTATTCCAGGTGTTATTAGAGGTCTGCTCGCAATGCAAGTGCTGTGCAGGTGTTTCTCCTCTTTGCAACCCTGCAGCTTGCCATGGCCTAGCTGGCTGCCATTTCCCATCAGCCCTACAGAACCTGTGGTGTCTGCTTCATTTGTGCAAGGGGCCAAGGACAGGGTCCCAGGGAAAATGATTCACAGATAACAGCAGTCCCTTTTCTGGTTAACAAGCATCATCCTAAGGGCTTGATTTCAGTGAGATGAAGAGGGTGTGCTGGAGTACTCCTCCAACATTCTGTGTTGGGCAGGCGAGACACATATACAAG
Organism: Halcyon smyrnensis; assembly: GCA_027560215.1. NCBI lineage: Eukaryota > Metazoa > Chordata > Aves > Coraciiformes > Alcedinidae > Halcyon > Halcyon smyrnensis. The sequence continues at coordinate 20,220 of JANHFZ010020983.1, read as the reverse complement.
CTCTTCTGATGATGTTTGTTCTGGGAATGCTGCCTGGTTTGTCCTACAGACCCTGCAATGCCTTGATGTTTGTGTTGTGAGCCATGTGCCTACTACTACAGCCTGGGGGTTGGTCTCTTCTCCCAAGTAACAAGTGATAGGAGAAGAGGAAATGGACACAACTTGTGCCAGGGAAGGTCCAGGTTGGACATGAGGAAAACTTTCTTCGCTTGAAAGGGTTGTCAAACACTGGAACAGGCTGCCCAGGGAAGTTGTTGAGTCCCCATCCCTGGAGGTATTTAAAAGAAGGGAGCTGTTGTACCTAGGCACTTGGGGTAGCAGTGGACTGGGCAGTGCTGGGTTAACAGTTGGATTCAATGGATTCAATCTTAGAAGTCTTTTCCAAATGAAATGATTCTGGTTCTGGTTCTACTACTCAGTCCCGTAGCAGCAAGAAATCTTGGCAGCATCCCATGCCCCTATCAGCCTCGTTCATCTGGGCACGTGCTGCTTCTCTGCTAGAGACCCTGTGCACTAGTTTGGGATGGCAAGGGGCAGATCCAGCCACTTGCACCCATGTCTGTGGTGCAGGGCCAAAACCAGCCAGTTCTCTGCAAGCACAGAGCTCAGACTCTGCCTGCCGCAGTGCTGGATGTGCACACTCTGTGTTGTGACATGACGTGCTTTCTGTGCCCGCTGTCCTCAGGTCATACAGCTGCCTGCCCATGAGGCATGAGAAACCCTGCACGCATGTGTGGAGCTACTGGGAGGATCACACCTGGAGACTCTGCATTTCCAACTGGATTGTCAAGCTGGCAGAGCGCCTGGTAGCGTGTTCGGGGTGCCTGTGGCTCAGTCCTTGCTGGAGTGCTCCCCTTCTAGCACATGCTGTGCTGCATCTCTGCGAGACATTTGCCTTGAACTTTCACAGCCCCCATGCGAGTCTGTCTCTCTCGCAGGGCTCGGTCCCACCTGCCCGGTAGACGTGTGGGGCAGGACAGTGAGTGCAGAGCCACTGCCTGTCCTGTGCCACAGCCTGCTGATGGCTCCTGGAGCTGTGAGTGACACACAGTCTGTGACACAAAGCTCCTCTGCTCCCAGTCCTGAGCTGCATGTGCACTGTGGAGATGCTGCTGCAAGCAGACTCTCAGCCTTAGGCTGCCATCAGCTGGGTGCAGTCTCTTCCCAGGGCCTTGTCTTTCCCTTCTGGGCTTAGAAATCGAAAAGCAGAGCTTACCAGTGGGTTTCAGTGGCTGCTCAAGGAGTGAGACACAAGGTGTTGCAACGATCAGTGTGAAGGTTATCCCCAGGCTCCAGAGAGTCCCTGGCAGTACAGCGCTGACCAGCAGCACTCTCACAATCCCCAGCTCTGCAGAAGGGCACAAACCATTTCTGGCAAATGCACCCTCACGATGCTCCCTAAACATTGTGCTTTCCCCACAGGAGCAGGGGCTGGATGATGTGGAGAAACTCCTGAGAAGGCCAAAGGCTAAAGCAGAAGAGCGGCTCCGAGAGGTGCTGGAGGAATTTGTAGCTGGATGCAGGTTAGCATGTCCCTCATTTCCTAAGGTTTCCCGCTTTCAGGTTAGGAGGTTGTATCATGTTCTGCCTGGGCTGGGTGCCTCCTACTCTCTCATCCTCTTGAAGCAGATGAGTGGAAGGAGACCATGACATCATGGGGAAAGGACCCTGTAGCTCTTCATGCTTGGAGAGGAGACCACGGTCCTGGGAAGCACGGGGGTCACAGGCTGCAGTCTCGATGTTCCTGGACTCCTGGGTGTTTTCTAAATGTTAGGACATTTCCTTCACTCTCTGAAATCACACAGACAACGGGCTGGTGTTTCAATCATTGCAACTGCCCGGTGGGGCCGATACATTCTTCAGTCCCCAGCCTTGTGATGGCAGTAGTAGAGAGGGGGCCTCAGGTGCTGAGCAATCCCCAGTGTACCTCCCAAAGGAAAAAACTTGCAGAAGAAAGGGCATTGCATGGAGAGGAGTTTGTGACGCATCTGCATTAGTACCAGGGGTTTGGAGCTTCTCCCCTTGCTCTGTGAGCTGTGCAGAGGGTGCAGAGCGTGTGCTGCTTTTCTCATTGCAGGCAATATTCACTCAGTGCAGAGAGAAAAACAATGTCACATCCAAACAACCTTGACAGATGTCGGACGAAATACCTGATGCGTAGCATTGTAAGATATGGGGCTTGGTGGTGGTGGTGGGAGCCCGTGCAGTCCCCATGCTGAGGGGTGCTTCTGGAGGACCAGCTAGAATTGAAGCTGGGAGCCAAGACTCATGGTCTCAGTGATCGGCTTTTACTGCAGCAGCTCCCACTTCTGCTCAGAGCCATACAGCTTCCAGCACAGGGACCACTGGCAGGGACTGGCCACGGCTGCCTCTAGTTTTATGCGGATGCTGTGCCCTGATGCCATCCTCTCTGCCCTGCGAGGCACGTGTGGCTGAGCACATGGCTATCCAGTAGGCTGCTGGGGTGCAGGCTGTTCCCGTGGGTGCTTTCGTGGGAGCTCACTGGGACTCGCTGCCCCTGGAAACTCAGTGCATGGGCTGGGCACCCATCCAGCAACATCCAGGCAACAGGCATCCGCCTGCCTGTTCCCAACGAGTGACACATCTAGGCACTCACGATCCCGCAGACAAGGCCAACCTGCTGAATGAGAACACATGCCCTCCCCCACAGTACAGCAGAGCGTGGCTGTAGTCATAGTCCCCATCAGACTACAAAGCTTTGAAAGGCTGACCAAAATGCAGAGACAGGAGCAGGAAATAAAATTTAGGTATATCTGGGCCCCAGCTCCCTTCCCTCTGCCTCCCTGCACATTGTCACCTGAGCTATGGTGAAGGGTCTCTGCTAAGTCTGAGACTCTCTGAAAGAGAGAACCAGCCCAAGAGATGAGTTTTCTGGTCTGGTCAGTCCATAGTGGGTTTGGACCCTGAATTCCTCCTGCATTTCATTATAAGCTTTGGTTCAGCATGAAGTCTCTCCTCTGATGTGTACACTGTCCATTGATGGGTGTGAAAACCCAGCCCCATCTTCCAGTTTCCTACATCTTTGTATTCCAATACTTCTGTGCCCCCAAGTTGCTCTCTGTGCAAAGCCTCCCCCGGGCACTATCTGAAACCTTAGCCCACCAGCTTCTGAAGCATTTGTGCCTGATAAATCCTTCTGCCACCCTAAATGATGCAAAAGCTCACGGGCTTCTGGTACCAGTATCTGTTACTAGTATTGGCAGAGCTGCTGAGTTACTGGAGTCTGTGGTTCTTGGCACCCTTTGCTAAACAGCTTGTGCCAGGTTCACAGAGGTTTGCTCTCAGCAGCTGGAGAGCACACCGTGGTGGATGTCAGGGTGTGATGGGGCAGGGTTGGACGCACTCAGTGCACGGGTGCCCCCCTGCAGACCCCTGCGAGGGCGGCCGGCGTGGCCTGCCCAGGTCCTGGCCAGGCACGTGACCGTGGCTCTGCTCTCTGTTCAGATCCTGTCTGCAAAGCAGGGGCTCCGCCTGCGGCAGCGACTGACTCGGGCCAATGTCAGGGAGAAGGTGAAGGAGACAAGGAAGGTCCTGGAGAAGCTCCGCTTCATGGCTAAAGAGGTACATTTGCTCCTGGGGTGTCCCATTTCTGAGCAGGAGAGGGCACTGGCAAGGAGAGGGTGCTGAGATGGCTGTTGGGGCTGGGGCTTTTCCTCTGCTGTCTTTCCTTGCTGTGTAAATTCCCAACTTCCAGCTGCTGGAAATGGCCATATCTCATGGAATGGCTCTTGGGAGGCATCCCAGCGGGGGAGCAAGCAAGCGGCCGTGTGGGGCTTAGTTGCTGGCTGGAGTTAAACCACAACACCTGCAGAGCCATATTGCAGGGCTGAGACTTCCAGAAGTATGTCCCCAACGTTAGGCCCTGCATTAATGTCTATAAATACATGAGGGCTGTACGTCAAGATGGCAGGGACAACCTCTTTTCACTTGTGCCCTGTGATAGGATGAGGGGCAATGGATTCAAGCTCAAGTACAGGAATTTCCACATCAACACGAGGAAGAACTTCTTTAAGGGTTACAGAGCATTGGAACAGACTCCCCAGAGAGTCTGTGGAGTCTCCTCTGGAGACTTTCAAGACCTGTCTGGATACATTTCTGAGTGACCTGCTCTAGTTCTGTCCTGCAAGGGGGTTGGACTTGATGGTCTTCAGACGTCCCTTCCAACCCCTAACACTCTGTGATTCTGTGTGTGATTTGCTTCTGGATGTCCAAATCACTGTGCAGCCAGCTGTCCATCCTGTGAGGCGATGAAGCTTTCACCATGTCAGTGGAGGGAGGACAATGTATGTGTTGTCCCTCTGCTGTGACGTTCCTCTCTTTCCTCCCTCCAGCCCCAGTGCACCCTCCCTGACGTGCTCATCTGGATGCTCAGCAACAACAGGCGTGTGGCATACGCAAGAGTTCCTGCACAGAACATCCTCTACTCGGTAGTTGAAGAGGAGAAAGGCAAGGACTGTGCCAAGATCCAGACTGTCTTTATGAAGGTAGAGTTTATACTGAAACCGTGCTGCTTGCTTCATGCTCCTTCTCCCTCTTTGCTTCCAACTCTCCTTCCTGAAATCCTGGAGTTCACAAGGAAACACACACAGCTCTTGCTCCACCACTGCCTTTAGCCTCTGCCAGTGCCAGAGTCACTGTGGTCGGAAAAGACCTTCAAGATCATCAAGTGCAAACATTATCTAACTCTACCAGGGCCACTTCTACACCATATCTTGAGCACCACATCTAGACAGCTTTTAAATACATCCAGGGACGGTGATTCAACCACCTCCCTGGGCAGCCTGTTCCAGTCTTTGATAACCCTCTCTGTAAAGAAGTTTTTCCTGATGTCCAGCCTAAACCTCCCCTGGTGCAACTTGGTGCCATTTCCTCTTGTTTCGTCAGTTGTGACTTGTGAGAAGAGACCAACCCTCACCTCTCAGACCACTGAGGTCTCCCCTCAGCCTTCTCCAGGCTAAACAATCCCAGCTCTCTCAGCCGCTCCTCATCAGATATGTTCTCCAGACCCCTCACCAGTTTCACCGCCCTTCTCTGGACATGCTCCAGCTCCTCAGTGTCTTTCTTATACTGTGGTGCCCAAAGCTGAACCCAGTACTCAAGGGGCAGCCTCACCAGTGCTGAGTACAGAGGGACAACCACATCTCTAGTCCCACTGGCCACACCATTCCTGATACAGGCCAGGATGCCGTTGGCCTCTTGTCCACCTGGGCTCACTTGCTCTGTCTCCTGTGCTCTTCAGTTGGTCACTGGCTGATGGTGATCATCTTGGTCTGAAGGGACATGGCTGAGATGGGAAACCTGCTAAACCTCCTGTGCTTTCAGGTCCCCGGCTTACACACTGCTGAGATCTTTGCCAAACTGGAAATCTACATGTGGCTTGGGGTAACCAAATATGCGAAGAACTGTTTGGCAGAGCTGCCTGAGGAGTTCAAGTACCTCTCTGAGAACAGAGAGGAGATAGCCCAGCTCTCGGTGTATAGTCTTCCCAGTCAGCTCAGCAGGGATGGTGAGTGCCACTTTTCCATGGCTTAACTGGGAACAGGAAAGCAGGAAGGTGAGTGGTCTGGCCCCAGGGTCCATATCTGAGGAGTAGGACCTGATCTGTCATCTCCAGGTCATCTCCAAGGAATGACTGGGACAGGCAGGTCCAGTTTGCTCTCCTGAGGACATGTTTGCATGCTCCCAGCTGGAGCAGCAGGCAGGATGGGTGCTTACTAGGCATGGAATGTGCTGCCAGACTGGCCCTGGGTGTGAAGTCTGCAGCCTGGTGATGCTCCCCCAACAGCAGATCACTGCACATTTCACCTGTCTTGTCCTTCCCAGAGGTGTCTGAGGAGCCCACTGAGCTTGTCTTTCTTGGCCAAACCTTCTGAGATGTTCTGGCCTTCTGAGAACCACAGTGAATGCCCCTCGAAGTGGTACCCATTCCTTGCAGGATATGCCCACTCCTTCCTGGCTGACCCTCTTCTTTGTACATCACACAGGTCTGGAGTGAGGAACCAGGACCTCTTTCATTTTTATTTTTTTTTTTACCAGATTTCAGCTATTTCCAGCTCCGAGCCCATCTGTATCAGGCTCGAGGGATCCTCCCTGCAGATGACAATGGCCTTTCAGATCCATTTGTGAGAGTGGTGTTTTCAACTCATTGCCAGGCCACCAGGGTGAGACCACTGAAACTCTTGTCTCTGCTTTCTTGGCAACTTGGGGAGAGAAAAACCATCATGTCCTCACTGACACGCTGAAGACCAGTGGTATGGCAGCCCTCCTGGAAGTTTTGTAACTGCAGGCATGAGGTGTTTGTGTGCCCGGGGCAGTGTGACTGTGTTCAGGGAACACAGGGCAGAACATACATCACTGTCTCGAAGGTTGACTGTCACAGGCTAGTTGGCCCCAAGTGCTGAGTTCATGCTTTTACCATCTCCCTTCCTGCCAGGCACCATACTGTGTGGCTGCATGGGAAAGGGGATGAGTTCAGGCTTCGTCCCGATCTCTACAGAGTGTATGTGGTTTGTTTACACTGGCTGTGGTACGCTGAGACCTCCTGTCTCTGTCTGCAGATGCTGGAGGAGACACTGAGCCCCATGTGGAACGAGCTCCTTCTGTTTGACCAGCTCATTATTGATGGAAAAAAAGAAGAGTTGAAAACAGAGACACCCATGATTATAATCAACCTTTTCAGCCACAATAAATTTGTAAGTATGGCCTGGCTGCCCTGCTGCTGTCATCTCCGGGGCAGGGAAGGCACAGGAGCTCTGTGTGGGTGCTGTAAGCAGGCACGTAGTAGGCACATCTCTGTTGGATTTCCATGACTCAGCTTCATCATGGTCCACCGGTGGTGGTGAGTCCTGGGGACTGTGGCTGAGGTTGAGACTTTCTGCAGACTTTGGCTATGAGCTGGGGTGGAGCTGCTGGCTGCAGCGTGCAGATGGTTCAGAGGTGCCCTGAACCAGGGCCTGACAACTGCTTGGTGGATCTGGAATCTTTCTCTGGAGAAGCACTGCGCCTCTCTCAGCTGCTTGCCCTGCTTCCTTGGCACAATCGTGTTGCAGAGGGCTCATAGTGAGAGGGACATGTAGCCCTTAGGGCCGTTCCTTCCCCTCTGTCCCCCAGGTGTCATCTTCCATCCCTCTGCAGTCCTCCCTTTTCTCTCTTCATTAGTATGTTAAAGTCACACTCTTCTCCTGGGCCTCTCTGTTGTATTAAATTCCTTGTTGCATCCCTATGTACTCTGACAACATTCCTACAGTTCTCCCAAGTGACCAGTCCCTTTTTCCACATGCTGTGAACTTCTTTTTTCCACAAGAGTTTTTCCAGCAGCTCCTTGCTCACCCATGCAGGTCTCCTGCATCCTCTACTTGATTTTTTTACTCAAAGGAATGCACCTATCTTGAGCTTGAAGAGATGTTTGAATACCAACCAGCTCTCTTGGTTCCCCCTACCTTCTAGAGTCTTAGCCCAAGGGATTCCTCCAAGTAGGTCTTGGTCAAAGCCTTCCTGAAGTCCAGGGTTCCAATCTCACTTATTGCCCTGCTTCTTCCTCATGATACTAAACTCTACCATATCATGATCACTACCACCAAGGCTGCCCCCAACCTTCACGTCCCTGACCAGAATTTCTTTGTTCATTAATACAAGGTCCAGTAGCACACCTCTCCTCGTTGGCTTTTCCACCACCTGCATCAGAAAATTATCTCTGATGTACTGCAAGAGCCTTTGAGACTGAGTTTGCCTCCCTGTGGGACCTTTCCAACAAACATCAGGGTGATTCAAGTCACCCATGATCACCAGGGCATGTGATCTTCAGGCTATTTCCAGCTGTCTGTAGAAGGCCTCATTGACATCCTCTCCATGGTCTGGTGGTCTGTAGTAGACACCCACAACAGTGCCTATATTTGTGTGACTCTTCATTCTCACCCTTAAGTTTTCAACATGTTCTTCACTCCCCCCTTGGGCAGAGCTCCATACATTCCAGTTGCTCTTGCACATCAAGAGTGACTCCACCACCTCTCCTTGCTGCTCTATCTTTCCTAAAAAATACATAGCTGTCCGTGACAACATTCCAGTCCTGTGACCACCCCACCATGTCTCAGTAATTGCAGTGAGATCATGGCCCTGCGACCGCATGCAGATCTCCAGTTCGTCTTGCTTGTTCCCTGCACTGCGTGCACTGCTGTATGAGCATTTCAGAGAGGGAGTCGAGCGTGCAGTTCTTGCCCTTTGGGGTTGGAGACCTTCTGGTTCTCAGAATTGCCAGCACACTGCCCACAAGTGCTGGGCTACAACACCCAGGGCCCTCTCCAGTAAGCCTGATTACATCCCCCTTCCCCTTCAAAATCAGTTTAAAGCCCTGTTGATCAGCCCCACAACCTCCTGAGTGAAGACTCTCTTTCCCCTTGGAGAAGGGTGTCTCCTGTTTGATGCCAGCAAGCATCTCTCTGCTGCCTGCAGCTGCTTGATGGGAGAAGGTAGATCTGCTTGATGGAAGAAGGTAGAAAGGGTGGAGCCAGACTTCTCTTGGGGTACCCAGGGGCAGGATGACAGGCAATGGACACAAGTTGAAACATGAAAAAAAAATTCAGCTTGGTACAGAGAAGCAATTTTCACCCAAAGGGAGTTCAAGTGGTGGGCCTGGAGCTCAGAGAGCTTGTGGGATCTCTGTCCTTGGAGATATTCAAACCCTGACTGGAGGAGATGCTGAGAAACCTGCTTTGATATCTTCTGATGCATCATCCCAGGCTGTTTGCTCAGTTCTGTGTGGAGTGAGGGAGTTAAGAGGAGCTGCTGCAGACATGGCTCATGTGCTCCTAGCTCTGGATGGAGCAGAGAAATCAAAGCAGAGGATGGCAAAGGTTTTGTGCTGTCCCAGTTGGCTGGAATTAGTGGTGGTCTTTTCTCTGAGGTGGTGAGATAACACAGCAATGCTTTGACCCATTCCCCCCTTTCCTGCAGGGCTCCCCGGAGTTCCTGGGCCAGGCCTTTGCTGTCCCACAGGTGAAACTGGTCGATGAGCCGTACGCCAAACCTGCCCTGCAGTTCTTTGACTTCTACAAAGGCACTAAAGCAGCAGGAGAGCTCATTGCTGCTTTTGAGCTGATTGAGCTGGATTACAGTGGCTATTTGGAGGTACTGGGCTTGTAGGAAGCTGCACGTGGTGGTCAGCTCTCTGGGGAGAGCTGTGTGGGTGAGGAGATGGTTGCATGGGGCCCACCAGAGGATTCTCTGGTCAAAGCCACATCTGGCTTTCAGCTGAAGGGAGGCTGCAGGAACAGAGCCTGGGAGCGCAGGTCAAGAGGGGAGGGAGAGGGGGAGGACATGAAGTAGAAATGGCATTTTTCACTTGGTGTGCCCTGACTCCACCTGTTCAGCCATCGGTGCCTGAGGACGTGGAGCCCAAGGAGCCCGAGTTCCTGGGAGACCCTCGCGCTGGACGGTTCATCATCCCTCAGGGCGTCCGCCCGGTACTGAAGGAGTTTCGTGTCGAGGTGTGTGGCGTCTGCTGGGCTGGCTCCCCACCGGGCTGCCCCAAGGGGACACCAGGGCTGGTCTGTGCGGGGGGTGGGGCTTGGGGAGGGGGTCTTTGGCCCTCCAATGCCTCTGAGGCCTGAGCGGATGCCTGAAATGGAGGTGCCTGACATGAGGGAGAAGCTGCCTCAGCAGCTGACAGCCGGAGCTGTTGGGTGGCCAGGTTAGGAGAGTGGCCTTATGCTTCTCTCAGGGTCTGTGTCCCATGGGGTGACAGGGGTGGCAGCACTGGGCAGGGTTGCAGGCTGCGTGGCTGTGCCAACCTGGCACGTCTTGAGCAGACCAGTGGCTTCATGTTGTGCTTCAGATCCTGTTCTGGGGCTTGCGGGACCTGAAGCGAGTGAAGTTGTTTGAAGTGGATCAGCCCCAGGTGATCATTGAGTGTGCTGGCAAGAAGGTGGAGTCAGAGGTGATCGTGGCCTACAAAGAGAACCCCAACTTCACTGAGCTGGTCAAATACATGGATGTGGTGAGTGGGAAGGGGGGTCCTGCCATGCCAGGGTGCACTGTGGCCATCCTGCACCCGTGCAGTGCCTGTCTGCATGCATCAAGGTAGCAGGAGGGGAGCTGCTTCCAGGGTTTTTCTCTCCCATGGCCACACGGTTCAGCTACAGAGCAAAACCTTTGTGAAATTGCCCACCAAGAGCAGTCTCGGCCATCACCTGTCACTGCAAGGCTTTGGGTTTTGGGCAGAGCTGCAAGGTGCCGTCAGACCTCTCTGTTTGTAGTGGAACTGCCACGGGTATTTCCCTTGCTCCTGTGAATGCTGTGTGTGGTTCTTTTGCAGGAGCTCCCAGAGCAAGTGTACCTGCACCCTCCCCTCAGCATCTTCGTGGTGGAAAAGCGGGCATTTGGGCAGACGGTGCTGGTGGGGACCCACATTGTGTCCAACGTGATGAAGTTCTCTCCCAGAGAGCTGGAGGAGGAACCAGAAAATGTGCCCAAAGGTGAGCTGCTTGGCACAGTTGCCATGGAGGCAGCAGGCAGGTTCTGCCAGTGGCAGAGATCCCTGGCCCTCCTGCTCCCTTCTACCAGGCAGCAAAGTGCTCTCCTGCTGGAGGCAGGTTGTGAGCCTGGTCTGTAGCACTCGGATCCAGACTGGTGTTTGGGAAGCAGCAGCAGCCAAGTGTGGAATGCTGTGTGAGGGCTGGCATCCCTCTTTGGGGACTGCAAAAACCAATTTACAGGCTGTTTTCTCCAAGGTTAGCTTAACTCCTCTCCACACCAGTCTGACTGTTCATCTCTGGATGTGGTACCTCTTTGGGGTCTCTTTCCCAGGCACTGTTTGCCTTACATTTGTAGAAGGTAGAGGAGGGCGAATGGCTCAGGAAGATGACATAGTCCAGCAGGACATTTAGCTGGGGGTAGATACTAGACAGAAGTCTAGTCTAGTCTAGTCCCTGTGGAAAGCTTGGGTCTAGAGTCAGAGTTGTTTAGCCTGGGAAGGACTATTGTCTTCACCTATTTCAACCCTCTGCATAGCTGGGCTGTAGAGCTGACCATCACGCTTTAGGGAGCTGGTCCACTAGGACCAAGGACTGAAAGGTTTAAGCTTCTCTCACATCCTTGGATTAAGGTCTCTTCATTAGGCAGAGGATTCACCAAATCGCTCCATGATAGCAAGAGTCAGAGCTCCTGATCTGGAAGCGTGTAAATAAATAAAGCATGAAGGGGAAGAAGCAAAGGACTGATGGACCTATGGTCATTTCTGAGTGGGGAAAGTGTACCGCGTAGATCTGAATTCCTGGGAGTCAGCAACAAGCATCTTGATGATGGTGGCTAGTCTCAGCACTGTGCTTGGATTTCCAGTAATATTTTTGCAGGATCTGCTGTCAAATGTTTTAAAAGGAATCACACTGTAATGGGGTAACAGGGAAGATTTTTCTGTGGATTAACAACTGGCCAAAATTAGGAAGCAGTGAGCAGAAATAAATGCATGGAAACATGAAGCTTTTTCTCCTCATGTCAGCTCGGCAAGTCTCATCCCAGCGTCTTCCCCCTCGGCCTGTGGTGAGCGCTGGCCAGGCAGCCGGTGACTCAGGTCCCAGCACTCACCCCCTGAGTCTTGTGAAGGTGAGTGTGGTGGGTTTACCCTGGCTGGGCACCAGGTGCCCACCAAGCCCTTCTATCACTCCCCCCAACCTCCGTTA